>JAVJIF010008952.1:0-130638 GCA_038442645.1 Agave tequilana | reverse complement strand
ATACCATTGGCCGAAGTCAAACCTCCCATCTGGTTAGCTTCATCAAACACCATGTCATCCATCGATTTGGTGTCCCCAGGCGGATCATCCATGACAATGGTCCTCAATTCATAAGCCAGGATTCTATCGGTTCTGATCTGCGATAATACCGAATTCAGAATGTGGCTTCAACAACTTACAATCCTGCCGCCAATGGTTTAGCAGAAGCATTCAACAAGACAATCATCAAGCTGCTCAAGAAGTTCGTCTCCTCAAATAAGCGAGATTGGGACGAAAAGCTCGGTGAATGCCTTTGGGCCTACCGGACTACGGTGCGGACACCGACAGGCAATACGCCTTTTTCCCTGGTTATATGGGTGCGAAGCAGTTATCCCATTGGAAATCCAGGTGCCATCATTACGGGTAGCCTTGACTACTAAGATGACATCAGAAGACAATGATCGCCTGCGTCTTCAAGAGCTTGAAGCCCTAGACGAAAAGCGGCTACAAGCTCAGCAACACATCGAGCTATATCAGGCTCGGATGTCAAAAGCCTTCAATAAAAAGGTCAAGTAGAGAATCTTCCAGAAAGGAGACCTGGTCTTAGCCGTCAGACGACCGATGATTATGACGCACAAGACCAAGGGCAAATTTCAGCCTAAATGGGAAGGACCGTTTGTAATAAAGACAGTCTATTCAAACGGGGCATACCGCCTTATGAATGCAGGTGGCGACCTACTCATGATGCCGATCAATGGCAAATTCTTAAAGAAGTATTATCCTTAATCAAGAATCCTTCTCTCGATCAAGTTAACATTACACCTCTGATCGAGATCCGCGCGTCCGAAATGCGCACAAAGAGAGCCTTTCTCTTCCTCCAAGCAAGACTATACGGCCATGGATCAACTGGGACCTGGCCATGCACCAGTCACCCTAGAAGACAATCGAGGTTGTGCAGACATCAACCTGATAATCCGACATCCTTAACGATCAAGGATAGAGGAAAATGTTGGCCTCTAAGCCCAACATGAGTCCTCAACAACTCATCATGCTGAGGGGAATAGCATGGCTAGCCCAACCCAAACGGTAGTTGGTAAAGGCATATCAAACCCGTTGATAGCTGGGGGTTTGCTAAAAATCCTAAGGGACCTGCTCCCATTTGATTCCCTCTCCAAAATCACCTACCAATTCTCATCCATAGAATGGTAGGACCACATATACTCCGCTGTTACGTTAACATTAAACCTATGACAGCAGTCCCCTCATTTCTCCTCGTGAAAATGAGACCTCCAAAATCACCTACCAATTCTCATCCATAGAATGGTAGGACCACATATATTCCGCTGTTATGTTAACATTAAACCTATGACAACGGTTCCCTCGTGAAAACGAGACCCCATCACCTATTGATTGAAGCTTGGTGGCTTCTCAACCAGTTACGTCATTGCGACCTCTGAACTGGCAGATAGCCAAGTTTCATCTACCATTGAGCTTAGTGGCGTCTCAATTGGTTATGTCATTGCGACCTCTGAACCAGCAGACAGCTAAGTCTCAATCCCGAGCCCTGTTGACATTACAAAAGACAGGTCTCGATACTCGTTGACATTTACAAAAGACGAGTATCACCTATTGATTGAAGCTTGGTGGCTTCTCAACCAGTTACGTCATTGCGACCTCTGAACTGGCAGATAGCCAAGTTTCATCCACCATTGAGCTTAGTGGCGTCTCAATTGGTTATGTCATTGCGACCTCTGAACCAGCAGACAGCTAAGTCTCAATCCCGAGCCCTGTTGACATTTACAAAAGACAGGTCTCGATACTCGTTGACATTTACAAAAGACGAGTATCACCTATTGATTGAAACTTGGTGGCTTCTCAACCAGTTACGTCATTGCGACCTCTGAACTGGCAGATAGCCAAGTTTCATCCACCATTGAGCATTAGTGGCGTCTCAATTGGTTATGTCATTGCGACCTCTGAACCAGCAGACAGCTAAGTCTCAATCCGAGCCCTGTTGACATTTATAAAAGACAGGTCTCGATACTCGTTGACATTTACAAAAGACGAGTATCACCTATTGATTGAAGCTTGGTGGCTTCTCAACCAGTTACGTCATTACGACCTCTGAACTGGCAGATAGCCAAGTTTCATCTACCATTAAGCTTAAGTGGCGTCTCAATTGGTTATGTCATTGCGACCTCTGAACCAGCAGACAGCTAAGTCTCAATCCCGAGCCCTGTTGACATTTACAAAAGACAGGTCTCGATACTCGTTGACATTTACAAAAGACGAGTATCACCTATTGATTGAAGCTTGGTGGCTTCTCAACCAGTTACGTCATTGCGACCTCTGAACTGGCAGATAGCCAAGCCTCATCTATCATTGAGCTTAGTGCGTCTCAATTGGTTATGTCATTGCGACCTCTGAACCAGCTGACGGCTAAGTCTCAATCTCGATGCTTGCTGACATTTACAAAAGGCAAGTATCTCCCTTCCTTTTAAGCCCCGCAAAGGGCTAACCTCGAGACTGGCAACGTCCCATTCGGTTATGTTACTGCAACCTCTGAACCAACAGACAGTCATGTCTCATTATCTAAACAACAGACGACAAAAGAAAAATTTTTCTATTAATCCAGAAGGATGGGATACATGGAGGAAGCCTATAGGCGTACATGATAAGATCGGATCCGATCTCCGAGCGAAGCTAGCCGCGCCCTCCTGTCATCTTCAGCCTGGGCCAGCGCCTGTGATCTTAGCTTCGCCTCATCGAAGTCCACCGCCTGAGCCAGACGAGCCTCGGTCTCCGCCAAAGTCGCCCTCTGTGATGACTTCCGCTCCGCCAGTTCCTCACTTCGAGCCCTGAGCTGCTTAAGCCGCGCAGACTCTTCATGACGCATCTGTGTAGCCTTCGACAAGAGGAGATTTGCCTTTCGGATCATCTCTTCAGCCCTCTTAATCTTATCTTCAGCGTCAAGAAGAGCACTGTTGGAAGCATCAATTGCACTCCCAACCTCTGCTTCCTCTGCCTCCAAGGACCTCAAGTCAGAGGAGATAGCCTCAACAGCCTCTTGAGAAGCGAGCTGAGCCTCGCGCTTCTGGGCGACAAGACGTGCGAGCCGTTCATCAGCCAAAGACGCTGCGTCGGAACGATGGAAATGGCGCCATTCCTCCACGTCCTTCTCAAGGTCATCTACCAGGAGCTCCAGAGCAGTAGCTTGATGGTACCCCTCAAAGTCCCGAATACACTCAATGCCACGGAGAGAACCATCTTCAGCTTCGAAAATGGCACAGGCGAGCCCTTCAAGACTAGACCGATAGTCTGCTCCAAACTTTTATAGAAGCTGTCGACCAGATTACCGATAAAATCATTCTCAGCTTCATCAACCCTTGAGACAACCTCGGAGCAATCTACCAACCTAGTCGACACCACCGCGGAAGAAGAAGCGGGAACATCGACTGCAGCAGGGCAAGCCAAAGGTGACCTCGGCGGAGTCCTCAGCGACACCAGCACGCCAGCCACCGCGGAGGTAGGACTGGCAACCACCTCCTGAGCAGCAGGCTCAACTACCAGCGTCGGGGAGGTAGGGCTCACAATCACCCTCAGTGCCGTATTCGGCAAAACAGTCTGCACCTCACTCGTGATGTGACTGGAAGTGAGGGTACCTCCCGGATTGCCGCCTCTTCAACCTCAGGGCCCTCCGCTGATTTGGGCTGATAAAAAGGCAGGTCGCCATACAGCGCGTCTAACACAGCAGCGTCTGCCCCGGTCGAAGCGCTCATATCGCCCTTTGACCCTTCAGGAAAACCCTCCGCTTCTTTCGAAGCTGACGCACCTTGGGGACGAATGCCTGCAACAAAACCAAGGTCAAAAAGGAGACGCAACAAATAGGCGAGGATCAGGAGATCTTAGTCATACCGAAGGCCGATGTCACCTCGTCAGCCGCATCGGAATCCAAGGGTCCCATCGGAAAGTTCTTACCAGACTCAACGCGGATAGCCGGCCCACTCGCCGATTCCTCCGCAGACCACCCGGCAGAGCTGGATGCCATAGGACTTCCTTTAGAAGTCCCAGTGCCCGAAGGGCCAATATCAGCCGCATCACCTCCAGACTCCTCCGAGCGAGCAAAGGAACCAGCTGCACTTCCATAAGTGAACAGGGGATCGTAGTGCTCCCCTTGCTCTCCAACTGCCTCAGCTCCTGCAACAAAAAGCAAATGATGAGTTACGTAAAGCGCGCTGAAGGCATATTAGATGGGACTAATCTTACCAGTAGTCGGTTCAGCAACCGACGGCTCAGCCACTAATAGAGCAGCAGAAGGAGGCGCCGTAGGGAGTTCGCCCTCCACCACAATGGTAGGAGTTTGGCGACGGGGCTTCTTCGCCGACGACTTCCTACGGGATCCACTCCCACGCTTCCTTTTGAAGTGGACCTCAGAGTCCTCTTCCTCCACTTCTTCCACATGCTGTGGGGGAGCTGTCCCCATTACACCAGACCCGGCTTCATGAGCACCAGCTTTGTGGGCATCAGCCCTTGTCTCTGCCTCGAAGCGAGGGCTCCCCGCATCAGAAGCCTCGCTGTCATCTACAGCGATGAACTCCTCTATGCCAGGAACACGGACTCGTTTGCCCTCCTTCTTATCCAAAGCCTTCTCTGCCTCATCCGATGAGAAATCAACTTCACACCTGAACTATTGGCATTGAATCCAGGAGGGGCGTGGAATTCGAAGCTGCATACCATTGGCAGAAACACAGGGTCGTCCATAGGCCGGGATCCCTCAACGGCGTGCGTAGCCACGCTCCAGTGTCATCCGCGGTAAAGAACCGCCAAGCACGAGCCCCATCAATAAGGCTCCCCCGGAAAGCCAGGTCCGGATTGGGGTTGCCCACATACAACTGGTCATACCCAAATTGGCGGGCGAACCGGCTCGGGATGTAGGGCTCCATGTAGCAGGTATCCCCACTCCTGTACAGCAAATGCGAGGGCCGGATACAGACCAGCCACTCGAAAACACCCTGACTCATGGGAGATCGACCTGACTCCTCATCATGGAATTCCTCGTTGTATCCTGCACCCCGCAGGCGAGGAAAACAACGGAACAGGCTATAAGCGTCATAACGACGCACTAACTTACGGGCCTCGGCCACATAAGTTTTCTGCCACAGACAGCCTTCAAAACGACGGAGAGCGCCGTTTGAACACCCTGCAGAGGGTCTTCCCCAGCTCCAATCAAACTGGGACAGTGCAAGGCGAACCACGCCATCAAGTAGGTGTACGGTAAACCTACCCTAGGATTGGGTCCGTCACAAGGCAGGACGGCACCCTTCCCTCGCCTTGACGCCATCGGCCTGCAGAAAGCCTCCGTCAGTACACGAAGGCCCCTCTGAATACAACATACCATGGCCGGAAGGAGACCCAGGCGGTGACCATGGACCAAGCGGACAGCAGGCAGCAGCACATTCGGGTGGACAATGTCACCCGAAGAAGAAGGCACGACACACTTCTTTAACCAGATGGTTAAGAATCCGGCCAGCAACGCCTTGCGAGACATAGGCCAACGGGCCTGATGGTGAAAGCTCCGAAGAACATCACCCTTCTCGAAAGGACCATCATCTTCTGTCACGACGATGTCCTTTTCAGCACGCACCTCCATCCTCGCCAAGATGTCTTCTTCAACAACTCCGCAATGAGCTACCTCGGGCGCACTAGTCATATCCGGAACAAGTAGTTCCCCCAGCTCTTCAAGCTCTTCGAGCTACCCTTACCACCAGTGTGGATGCTGGAACAAATGTGCAGGTGGCACATCAATTCCCGATATGTCTCAAGCAAAGCAGGCTCTTGCTTCTCCAAGAGAGCCAACTCCGCCTCACACGGAAAATACTCTTCATATGGAAGAGACCCGAAGGCAAAGCAGAGATCTCTCGCATCTCATGCAGGGCCATGCCCAATTCACCAACCGGGGTGAAGAAAGTCCCCGAGGCTGGGCAGTACAACTCAAGAATGGCGTAGAACCACGCCACCTTCATCTCAATGCCGTAGCAGGTCGCCCTGACGGCCTCATAGAGGTTCAACCTCTCTAATTCCCCCTCAAAATGATTGAGGATATAATTGGTCAACTCCGCCCACCATGACCTAGGAGGGTGGACCCAACCAGGAGCCCTGAAATCTGTGGCGGGGTAGTTCCCGTCAGCTTCGCAGAACTGAGTGCCGAAGGTCGGCGCCGCAGCTGGATTCTCTCCTACTGGAAGGTCCCGCGACACCTTCCCAGGGTATAGCCCCATTATGCTACGAGGAGGGCCCGCCCTCGAATAGCCGGTCTGGAAAGTCAACCTCCCGACACTTATAGACTCGGCATTTAGGCTCACGCCCCACGCCATCTTCCGAGCCCGAGTCACGCTCGCGAAAGAAGACAAAGCGAAATGCCGCTTAGTAGACGGGAGATAGAATCTCTCGCCATCCAACTGGAAGATCCACTGGCCTTCGCCGGCTTGCAGCTGGCGATCGGGATCAGGTGCAGCATCCCCGAACATGAAGTCAGGCTTTTTGTAAGCCTGACGGTCGATATCTTCAAACGGAGCCGTAGTCAAAATGCTCCGCATGGCCTGCGGGCCACCGCTCTGAATGAGCGTATCCCGTACAAGGGAGCTCGGCTCACTGAACAAGGAAGCCTGCCCGATGAACTGCAAGCTGATGCTCCCGCCTGCTCGACTGGTTACGCCAAATAGACTGTTCTGGAGGCCGGAGGCGTAATGTACTGCAAAAACAAAAAAACAAAAAAAAATGAACTATGATTAGTTCACCAATCAAATGGATGCGAAGACATAAAAATTCGCTAAGGCATAGCCTCGCCCAGTAAGCAGGAACAGCGGGATAATAGCTTTGATAAAAAGCTTCGCTTCACAGATAAGACTGCATCTTTGCAGGAAGTGGCATAGCCCTAAGGGCTGACGTCATCAAAAGGACGTTATGGTTAACAGTCACCCTTCGTGGCCACGACTGAAGGCACGCGACCCATATCCTGTTCCTCAACAGGATGAAGATTGCCCAAGCAATGGCTTCCTATGGAAGCCCAAGAGAAGAACTGTTCAGTTCTTACTTCCCTGGTGCAAGCAAAATAGGGAAGTTAAGGGAAACGAGTTCCCTGATAAGGACAGATCATATTCGATCGTCCTAATAGCCGAGTATCGACTCCAAAGGATGAAGACCACTCTCTAATCAGATTGGAGAGTCTCTTACCAGCGATCGGTCGCTCAATGAACGGAGGAGGAGGGCCCTCCGCTGCAGAAGTCGCTGCTTCTTTTCCCGCTCGTCTCTTGGGCGCCATTGAAGAATTACAGGAGTTTTTGAACTCTTGAAGAAGAAGAAAAGGAAGAAGAAGAGTCGAGTACTCTGGAAAATTCAAAGAGAAATGATGATTTTCTCTCAGCCCGATCGGGCTTTTATAGGCCAATCAGCGCCTAAATCGAGGCCTCAAAAAAGGGCACATGCCGCCGTTTCGAATTAATTCGAAACAGTGCCCGAAGCGCCTGAGACGCTTTCCCAAAAGCGACGGTTCAATCCCACTAAAGGGTTAACTCCGCACAAGAACAAAGTGCGGACTTCGCGCAATCCTTCCAGGACTTAACCGAAAGGTTTGAATTACCCTCTAAAGAGGCGCTGACATGACAGCCTCGCGAAGATCATTTAAAGGAAGGGCTATGTCCTTAGCCCCGTGCGCAGTTTAGCCGAGCAATGGCCGAACTCTCAGTGAAGCAAGCAAAGAATCAAATGATCAGACAAAGAACTTTCATTGATTTAAAAGCAAGAGTACATTTGATATTACATCAAAGTTGTGTTTCATACAACACACCAAGTTGCCTAGCAAGGCCATTTGCATAAAAGGCATACAAGCGGTTTTATCTGCTTCCAGACCAGATCAACTGGACAAGAAAGGTCTTCCTCCTGCACAAGGCTGTAACCAGTTCTGCCACAAGGACACGGTCATTTTTCTCCACAAAATGGCAGATCTTACCAGGCCATTTTTGTTGAAGCCTGGCAATAAAAACCTATCGCCGCCAACACGATAGATCACGTATAATGGGAATCGGCAGTGATACCAGTGATCTAACAGGCGCGATGCCCACTTTCCCGAAGTGGATCGCCATCAAAGGCCACCAAAGTTGAAAGTCGGCAATGGTGCCGACAATCCCACAGGCGACGCCCATTATCTTGAAGCGGATCCTCTCCGATAAAGGCGGCGGCCAGCCTCACCTCAGATCGAATCATCTCGGATAAGAGGCTGCCAACAGCCCTTGGGACGCGCACTCGCTGCCCCGAATTGTTCCTCATGCTTAAAAGTAAAGCTTCAACCGGGGAAGCATAAGGCAATTTCATGGTTTCTTCCATCAAGTTACCAGATTGAGGACAAGCTCCACCTGCACAGCAACCATGGGCTGGCTCAGCAAACACCAAGTCCTAGCCTCACCTATAAGGCAAAGTCAGACTGATCTTGTGAGAAACAGTCTCAACATTCGCCTATATGGCAAGACTGGCTCAACTATTGAAGAAGCCAGGTCCCAAGTCCTGCCTGCGCAGCGGACTTAACAAGCAACAATCTTTCACCGATCGAGCCAAAATGATAGCTTCACAGAAAGCTATGATGAGATCTTTCTCTGCAGCAGCCAAGTGCAAGATGAGAATCAAGGGAAGCTAATCCCTGAAGCGAGCTGTCAAAGCTAAATCAAGGGAGAAGAGTTCCCTAAAAGCGGTGAAGTCTTTAAATGATCAAGACTTACTGGTCCTTGGCCGGTTAGACAACCAGAGTGGGTTTTCCCACTAATTCAGAGATCTGAGTATCTCTTTCAACCAAGAGAAGGGAAGAAGAAAGGCAAGGCACTTCTCTTCAGAGGACCTCAAGTGTCCTATTTATAGGCCCCATGGCCTGAGCGCAACCACCTCAAGCATGGAAGCACGAGCGCACTTAAGGCATTGATTGCGCCTTGATAATAGGGACGGTTCCCATTGGAACCGTACAAGGGAAGAAAACGTCTCCCTCATAAAAAGGCATTTATGGCGCCTTGAAGAAAGGGAGTATCCTCCTTTGGAAACGGGCGAATCGGAGAACATCTCTCTCGATTGGCGCAAAAGAAGGAATGATCCTCCTCGTAACCGCCCCATGGCAGTTGGCCTTGAAAAGGCAACAGGAGTTCCAAAGCGAACTTATTTCTTGAAAGCCCAGATGCGGAGCTACCCCGACGCGAAGCAACTCGCGAACCAGTGCAATTCTTCGGCGAATTCATCCCAAAGCAGGATTGAAGGCGAAGCTGAACTCAACCATCATGGCGACGTTCATACTCCACATACCATCACAACAGTTCAAAGTGTTTCGGAGTCTGAGCTATTGCAGACTCTCGAAAACTTTGAAGGGGGTCTTGTTGACACTTAAAAAAGACAAGATTCTCATTGGTCCGAACGATGTCTAAACTTGTTGACATTTACAAAAGACAAGTGACAGACGAGCTGAAGACCAGTTTTTACCCACCTCCAAGGGACAAGGAAGCGGTTTGGACTCCACTGATCCAGCAAGCAGAACAGTGAACCCGGATTGTTTCTAAACAGACCTCAGCAGGTCTAAAATGCTAGCATTTAGCATTACATTAGCCCAAGGAGATAGCCTCGTGTGAGAGGCTAACATCATCCAGAGCATCGCCAGGAAGCTAACTGACAGCTTCGCCGAAAAGCCTCTTTCGGACTTCGCCAGGAATTGCCTCTAGCTCCGCTATGAGCTTCAAAGCGGGCAACTCCGCCATCAGCCTGCTATGGTCAGCCTTTGACCAATCAAATCTCCTGATGAGATCAGATCTAAGCTAATCAAATCCAATCGGGATTCAAATATGGCAGGTGATTGCCGCAATCTCTTGACTCTCTTGAAACGAGTAAGAGGATCAGGGAAAATCCTTCAACGATATGGAAAGGATCATAACAAATCGGAAAGATCAACCGACTTGCCATTTTCTAGCTCCGCGGAAGCTATCCTAGCCTCGCAGCAAGGCTACTTTCCAGATTCAAACAGATTCGGTTCAATCTGTTTCCATATCTTCAAGGGGACGATTATACCCTTGCTCTCCCTATAAATAACCCGCCATGGGTACAAGGAGAGGGGAGGGGATCGCAGAGGAAGGAGCCATCAATCGCCTTCTGATCACGAGAATCGATCAATCAACTTCTTCAACCGAGGCTTCTTCATAACGCACCGTGCGTTTTCGAATTCAGAGACCTTTTAGAGAATTGCTTTTCTCTACTAGGGGTTGATGCCCTATCATCGTTCTTCTTCTCAAGGAATCTCCGGAACCAGGCGAGAAGGAATTCCTAATTGAAGGCGATTTTGAGAAGCAGCAAGAGGGTTCTACCAACCTCTATTCTCTGATTCCCGGAACCAGGCGAGAAGGGAATCTCATCGCTCGCATCGTCAAAGGGACAAAGTGGTCGCGCGCTGACCAGACTCCTATCGGCACACTTCTCCAGAATCTCTGAGGAGATCTACTTGTAATCTTTTGAGAATACTTGTAATTTAGCTCCTCAACCTTTATTTGTAAGTTTTTCCCCTTTTGCAAATTAATGGAAAACAAACTCCTCTCTCAAATACAACACAACCTCTACACTTAGAGGCTAGGCACAAAGCCACCACAAACACAATCGCCTCACACTTGAGGGATACAACTCAATCACCTCTCACTAGAGGGATATCACAATCAATGGAAGGTTTACAACTTGGTGATCAAAAAGACCACAAACCAATTTTCTCACTAAAACAAATATCCTAATAGATAGGATAGAAGATAAGCTCAAGTGTGAGAAATCAAGTGTTTGGAAATCAAATAACAAAGAAAAATACTTGAGAAAATAACTAGAATAGATGTAGAATGAAGAACAAAATAAATATCCCAAATCTCTATTTTCTTTGATTTTTTTAACCCTTGAAAAACAAATAAAGATGAATCTTTTGGCTTAAAAACTCTTTTGAATACTAGTGTTAAAACACTTGTAAATGGGAGAAATTTTGCTCTTGGAAATCTTGTTGAAAACAACCAAGAAATGGGGTATTTTTACCTTCATTTCAAATCTGCCCGTTGGCAGCTGAAAAGGGTATTTTTGCCCTTCCGGTTGACCGGCCGATCGACCGGCCAACGGTCAAAAATGTGACCGTTGAGCCCTCCAGTCGATCGCCCGGTCGACCGTGCCAGATCCAGAGAGCAATTTCTCTCTGCCGGTCGACCGCCCGGTCGACCGGGCCAAGGCTTACGGTCGACTGCCCGGTCGACCGCCACCACCCGAGAGTGGGGTGACTTCAGTCGGTCGACTGCACGGTCGACCGGCCAAGCCAACTTGCCCTTTGTGCATGTCTCGTGCACATCGGTCGACCGGTCCGGTCGACCGACTACTGGTTCGGTCGACCGTCCCGGTCGACCGCCAGAGCCTGGCAGGGCAAATTTCAGGATTTAAAAACTGGTCTTTTTAACTTCAATTAAATCCCATAAAATCTCATAAATTCCACAAAAAATCAATTCTTGTATTATCTTTGAAATACAAATATGTGTGACAAAAATTCAACACATATTTCAAACTATTTGAACCATTTTTGTGACTTGAAAATTTACCTTAAACCAAAAACGGTATTTTCTAGAAACCAAACTTCTAAAGGAAAATACAGTTTTTCTATAAATTGTATAAATATAAAAAACATGATATTGAAACAACTTTGAAGCATATTGTATATGGATAGAATCTAATATACATGAAAGAGATATATATCAATGTTTTTGACATTAAATCCAAAATTAAGTTTTGTTTAAATACAAAACCCAAATACATGAATAGTGTATCAAAATAAGTTTTTCTAAGAATAAGAAGCATACATGTATATAGATCAAATCTAATATACATTAAACCATGTAAACTTGTTTTGATTCTATCTATTCATGAAAACCAAGATCGGTTAAACTGAAAACCAAAACAAAAACATGAAATGTGTGTGTGTTGTGAACTTGAGCATACCACACTATCTAATCTTTAACAATGGATCTAAACTAACTATTCTAAAACAAACCGAGGTCTTCTTGTAGAGCGCCGTCTCCAAGTCGACTCGATCCAAACGTGATCCACCGAGCTTGACTCCAAATGAGTGCTAGATATGAACTTGACGCTCGGGCTCTTGAATCACCATGTGAAAGCTCCAAAACACCTTTGTTGAAGCTAATCACCTACTAATATCTTGGTTAAATATCTGAAACTAAATATCACAAGATTATTAGTAAACTATAACTACATGAGTTAATCATCATCAAAACTAGAGAGTGGAAGGCCTCTGGGCCAACATATATATCATTAATTGGCTTATTGAAATTGAAGACACTCAAATCATTTTTTTTTTTTAAAGGGGACTCTAAAATCAAGATCTCCAACATATGTTCTCATTAATATAATCACATTCATCAAGAAATAGAGGTTGATTCTCTACACCTTCACTTTCTTCTTCACAATTGTTCTCAATGAAATTTACCTCAAACGTTTGGTCTTTTATCTTACGGGATTGTTGTTCAAGATTGAAGACATTGACCTCTTTTGTCATGTCTCCAAAGGTTAAACTCATGGTTCCATTCCTACAATTGATGATTGCATTTGCAGTTGCAAGGAACGGATGCCTCAAGATAACAGGAGTTTGAGACTAGGATTGAATACAGGTTAGGTCTCAAGAACAATAAAATCTAATGGCAGATAAACTCCTCAACCAGTGAAATTACACTTAGAGGGGGTGAATAGGTGTATAGCTAATCAAATAAAAATTCTAGACAATTTAATATTAAATAATGCAACTGATCACTCAAAACAAGACTTGAAGCCGTATTCCCCGTGAAGGGCTCTGAACTTGTCCTCGTGATTCCTTTAGATAAGAGTTGAGGTGCTCAATTGCTATCTTGTTGAGATGAGTATTGATTGATAAGAATAAATAAATGATAAACAAGTAAATAGAGACAATAAAGAAATCGCAAACAAAAAGATTTGTTCCGAGGTTCGAGCCACCACTCTACGTCCTCGCCTTCACCACCGTGAAGGATTTCATTATCCACTATTGGATCCTCCAAAAAGGGACCTTACAATGAGGAATTACAACCACTCAGAGTACACAACTCTGTAACCCAATCCTCTACACCAGAGGCAGCACAAAGCCAATTGAGATAATAAGCTCTGGGTGATCAAGAGATCACAAAACTCTCTTTGCAACTCTCTTACAAAAATCCTATAGAATAAAATGTAAACTTGAAACTCAAGTATGTAAGTGAGAGTGAAAATTAGAAAAGAGAGATTATAAGAGAAGAAAAACTCAATTAAAAATTTGAAAATAAGAGCACAAAAGAAAACTGGACACTTTTTCTCTTTGAAAGTAAAAACTAGATTTTTAATAGAATTTGTTGTTAAGAAATATTCACTCACAATGACCCTTTAAATAGGTTTTAGAAAAACACTTTCAGAATAGTTTTACCAGGTATAAAAAGAAAGAAATTGACCCTAGAAATTCAACTTTTCACATTTTAAAAGAAACATGTTTAAAAATAGATTTAAAAGAACTGGTCGTTATGCAAATCTAGTAGTGTCGGTCAACTGACCGGTCGATCGGCTATTCAAAAAAATTTGATCGTTGGCTCTTGGTCGACCGGTCGCTCGACCATGTTTAACCGAGACCAAACTGGTTACAGTCGGTTGACTGCCCGGTCAACCGCAATAAGGGACCGGTCGACAGGTCGGTCGATCAGGAATGTGCATAACATGCGCACCCCAATTGCCAGAGGTTCAGTTGACTGTACGGTCGACCGTTCAGGCCTGTAAAAGGCACGGTCGACCGCCCGGTCAACCGACCTAGGCCAAAAACTGGGTCAAGGTAATTTTTGAAGATAAAGAAAATTTTCAAATAATTTTTATTTGAATTTTGGAAGAGAGAAAACATGTAGAGCCATGAGATACCAGTTCTAAACTGAGATAGAAATTTTTAAGAAAATATGGAACAAGTATCAAAATCAAATATGTCAAAACTATACTTTTGAAAACGTGCACTTTTGTGTGTGTCTATCTTTGAGCCTTAAATCTATATTCTACTTTTAACAAGCTAATTTATTACAAGATTCTAATTGACTACAAGAATTTTCAAGTGGGCTTCTCTGATAGTGATGTTTGAGCGACGCTGAGTGCTTTTAGCTATGATCCCGTTCTTGAGTACTCTTGAGTCATCAGCACCTTCCTTTAGAGGAAGAAACCTGTTAGATCTTCTTGAACTCTGTTAGATCTTTTAAACCCTGAAATACACTCTGAACTTGATTAGTACCAAATATATGCTTTGTTATCATCAAAACACAAAACTGAGGATTGTAACCTTTGGGCCAACAATCTCCCTCTTTTTGATGATGACAAAACATATGAGCTATTTAAAAGAAAATCTAGAAAAGAGCTTTGTAAAAACTCCACCTCAAGTTATGCTAGCTATCAAGTACAAGATGTCAATAAGTTATATGATAAGGTCATTGTATAAGAGCATGATCAAATAAATACCAATAAATACTCATAAATACTTCTTCCCTTTTTCATGCATCAAAAAAGGTAAGCAAAAACAACAAAAATTAAAACATATGTAGATTTTATCAGAAGAAAAATCATGAATTAACAATACAAACATTTAGTTTTTCGCAAATGAAAGAGAATATGTTAAAATCAAGTGACTTAGTAAAAATATCTGCTAGTTGAAAATTAGTTGAAACATAATCAATTTCAATATCACCTTTCTCATAGTGATCTATAAGAAAGTGATATCAAATTTTATGCGCTTGTCTTATTATCTTGATTTGCATTTTTAGTCATATGAATAGTACTAGTATTATCACAAAATATCTTAATATGATCATAATGGAAATCATAGTCAAGGAGAGTATGTTTCATCCAAAGGACTTGTGGCACAACAAGCCCCAGCCGCAACATACTCTGCCTCAGCAGTTGAGAGGGCTACAAAATTTTATTTCTTGAAAGACCATGAAACAAGATCATTTCCTAGAAACTGATAAGCTTCACTTGTACTCTTCCTATCCACTCTATAATCGGCATAGTCCGCATCCGAAAAAAATTGTCATGAAAAATTGTCCGGTCTTTGGATACCACAAGCCCATTCCAATAGAGCCCTTAAGATATCTAATAATGTGTTTTACCGCAATCAAGTGGGACTCTTTATTGGCCTAAAGGCCCATCACTCTAGTTTTGATGATGATTAACTTATGTAGTTATAGTACTAATGATCTTGTGTTTAATTAGTGTCAGATATTTGATCAAGATCTTAGTTGGTGTTTAGCTTCAACAAAGGATTTAAAGTTAAAGTTTTGGAGCTAGCACGTGTTGATTCAAGAGCGCGCGCATCAAGATTGCATCAAGTACTCTAGAGGAGTCTAACTCATTGGATCATGTTTTGGACCAAGTCAAGAAGGAGAAGAAGACCTTCAAGAGAAGATTTTCAAGAAGACTTGTGTCATGTTGTAAGTGTCAAGATTTTATTTTTAGAAAATGTAAAGGATAGATTAGTTGGTGGATTGCTCAAGTTTCATATACACTCACACATAAGATTTAGATGTTTTCATAAAAGATTTTCGTTTTAAAAAATACCGGTTTGGTTTTTAAGATTCAAAATATACATGTGTTTTATCAAAACTTATTTTAGAGCTTATTGTTAAAAACATAGATATTTCATCATATATGTGTAGTGGATCATATCCATACACACTAAGCTTCAAAAGTATTTAGAATTTCTTGTTTATGTATTTGGAAAAGTTTTAGAAAATTTGTTTTTGAAAAATATAGGTTTTTTTTTAAGGCAAAACTTCTATATTACAAAAATAGTTCAAAATGTTTGTAATATGTTTTGATTTTTAATCAAACATGTTTGTATTTTAAAGTATATCAATGAACTTACTTTTGTAGAATTTATGAGAATTTATGGGATTTTATTAAAGGAAAAAAACCAAGTTTTTAAATCCCTAAAATGCTGGTTCTGGCCTTCTGCCGGTCGACGGCCACGGTCGACCGAGCCAGAGGTCAGTCGATTGGGCGGTCGACTGACGTGCACAAATGTGCACGACCTTGTTTGGCTGGAGGGCCGGTCGACCGCCAGAGAGCTCTGCCCTCTGGATCTGGCCCCGGTCGACCGGGTGGTCGACTGGCAGAGAGCTTCTGCTCTCTGTATCCAGGCCACGGTCGACCGGACGGTCGACCGGTGGCTCAATGGTCAGAAATCCGACTGTTGGCGGTCGACCGGCCGGTCGACCGACAGCAGCGTCACCTGCTGATTTGGACCCTAACGGCTAGATTTTGGAGATCTATAAATTGGGGTTCCTTGGACTATTTTTTATAAGATTTGAAGAGAGTTTTTAAGGCTAGTTTTTCCTACCTATCTCAGTGGTTTTCTCCACATGTTTTAGAGCTAATATTTTCAAATCAAAAGGAGAGTTTATCAAGAGGTTTTCAAAAGTGATTCTTTGAGTTTTTCACCACCAAATCAATCCTAGTTTTTCTCAGACATACTTGAGCTATCTATTGCTATATCAATCCTATAGGAATCTTTGTTGTGAGAGTGTTTTAGGTGATTAAAGTGTTGTGATCACCAAAGTGTTCTACTTTGTATTTGAGGAGGCGGACTTGCGGGTTCGCGTCGTTTCGAGTTCTAGTGAGAGCTCGGTGTAGAGGTATGGCCTCGGCAAGTTAGTGTGTTTGTGTGTGTTTGTTCTTGCGGGAACAAGTGAGGGGACTAGTGAGTCCAAAAGTTCAAGTGTGAACTCCTTGTAGGTGTTGTGGTACCGAGTGATCCGGTGGGAACGATTCTAGTGAAATCCTTCATAGTGTTGAAGGCGGGGACGTAGAGTTAGGGTGCTCGAACCTCAAAACAATTCTCTCGTATTTGCGATTGCTCTCTCTATCTCTTATTTGTGTTTATATCTTGCATGCTCTTATTGTTCATATTCATTACTTGCTTGATATACTTGTGCTTATATTGATATATGCTTGGGGATTGTTTGCTCACACTTGTATTCAACCAAGAGAGTCATAGCGGCACCTCAACTCTTATCTAGAGGAATCTTGAGGAGATAGTCCAGAGCCCTTCACCGGATATTCGGCTACACTCTTAGTTACACCTTGCGTGTTTAGCTTAATAGTTTTGAGTTTGCATAAATAGTTTTAATTCCGCATTAATTCATCATTAGATTAGCTAGTCACTTTTCACCCCCCTCTAGGTAATTTCAATTGGTATCAGGGCATGGTGCTCTTGATTTGGGTCTAACAACCTTAAGTTAAAGATCCTCCTTTTAGCTAATCACAATATTTATACACACACATTGATTTCATGTCACCTCCCATGTTTGACATTCTTAACATCCAAACTTAGAAGGTTAAGATGCCAATGTACCTCAAAGCCCTAGGTATTCATGTTTATTTTGTCACTATTAAAGATTATTATTGTTTAAATGGCAAACATCGAGAGGCTAATGCAAAAGCCATCAATGCTTTAAAGTCAACCCTAAATGTTGAATATTTATCTAGGGTTTCTAACTTTGATTCGGTTTTTATAGTTTGGAACACTTTAGTCTCCCTTGGCGAACAAAAGCAATACTATGCGGGGAGTGATTCGGATGATGGAATTGATGCTTCCAACATATGCTACATGGTCCAAGGGGATAACCTCCTTGAGGTAAATTCTGAATCCGAGCTTGATGAGGATATTGACATGTCATATGATGATCGTGGTTCATTTTGTTAACAACTTCTTGAAAAATATGATTTGCTTAAAAAGGACCATAAAAGATTGAAAAATAAATATGAGTCTATTTCAAAGGAAAAAGATTCTTTTCAAAATAAACTTGAAAATATTTCAAAAGAAAATGAATGTTTGAAAAATGAGAATATTTTCTTGTTTTCTAAACTAAATGATATTTGTGAAGGAAATAATACTTTGAAGAATAAAATAATTTGGTGGAAAAAGAAAAAGAAATTGCTTTACAAGAAAACAACTCTTTGGAAAGAAAAATTATTTCAAAAGAAAAGAAAAATATTTCTAAAAGAAAAAAGAGTGTTGATTCTCATTCTCACCATACTTTTCATGCCGCTATTGATAAAAATGAGATTAAATTTTTGAAAAATATAATAGATTGTTTGAGCTCAACTTTGAGCAATTGTGCATTCAATCATAATAGATTGGAAACCTTATTTCAAAAGAAACAAGCTGCACATGCTCATGCACATCACCCACGGCACACATATGCACACTTTGCACATCATGATCACACTCATTCTCATGTACATACTAGAGTGTACAAATGTACACATTACGGCTAGAAAGGCCATTCAGCAAAGTTTTATTATGATAAGGTAAATTCTATTAATTTTGCTAATAAAAATGTTTGGGTTCCGAATAATGCTAACCCCCGTGGACCCAAAAGAAAATGGGTACCAAAGTCCCCACCTCTTGTGTTGGATGTAGGTGTGGGCTCTCACATGACGTGAGAGAATTGGTGCCTTGTGGCGGATGCATGGGCTAGAAGGACACACCGAAATTGATGCATCACTGTCTAGAAAGTTTGGTGGGAGGACCACCCATAGTTTGGAAATATAGAGTGTGTGCCCTAATATTTTTGTAACTATCTCTAACTCCTTATTTGTTTACATGCTTTTAGATTATTGATTTTTAGCATGTTTTCCATCATTATTATTAAAATGTCATGTTATTTAGACTTATGACATACATGTATAGTAATTGAGATACACCCATATTCATATGAATTCTATTTTGTGTTCTCATTTTATTTTAGCTATTTGTATATCATTATTCTAAAATATGTGCATTTACCTTACTCAAAAACATGTGCATTTATCTTAATAATCATGTTTGTTTATGGTTTTGTACTTCATGTTTTGATTACATGTTTAAATGTATATTTTTATTAAAACTTGTGCATATACTCGTACAACTAGTGAGCCACATTTGATATTGAATGTTTGTGCTTAATTGTTCATTTGTACCCATTAGATGTACTAGTATAGCCTAGTTTGATGATTCGTACATTTTAACTTGTTTTCCCTATTCTTATGCATGTTTTGCTTCATGTATATGTTATTCTTGTTTAAAACTAATAAATGTATATGTATACTCTTGAGTCTCTTGCCTTCATGCAAATTATATCATAGACTCTTTATGTTAGGATATGTATGTATATTGTTAATTTTGGATTAAATATAATATACCTAGAAGTTTGTTTTAAATAAAAAATACATTTTGATGCTCTTGATAAAGATATTCATGTTTGTTTTGAGTCTTATTGACTATTTTTCATGAATATGCTATTCACATGATGCTTGTACACTCAATTATTCTATATTTACTCATGACTTTGTTTCATGAGCATTTTATGAGCCTTATAGATTTCAAGTATCAACTCTTGTGTATTTGATAGTTTCATGAGATATATATGATTTATTTTTCATGTTTGAAGGATCTTTAACTAGTTTTTTAAAAATTACTTTAAACTAGTTATTTATTCTTCAATGGGTAGAGTTTTCAAACTATGCAAAATATTTTCAAACTCTTATTTAAAAAAAAAACCTACAACCTTTAAGGGTGGATGGATGGGCGACCATACCTTGTGAGCCTTATTGGAAATCTTTTATCATGTGCATGACTAGGGTGGATAATTATGAATTATACACTTGATCCTCATCATATTTTCAATTGATGTCACAGTTGATATTTTTTTGTATACTCATATATGTTTTCTTATATATATATGCTTCAAATTTCAAACAATATCAATTTCAATTGGTATTTTCATTTTCATACATATATATGATTTGATTGTACTTGATTTATAATATCCTTACATGTTTAAAGCACAAATTATGTTTATGCTAAGCTTGACTTAAATCTTAATTTCAATTGGTATCTCAATTGGATTTTAATGAGCTTATGCATTATTTTCAATTGGTATTTCAATTGATATCAAAATATACTTCATATTTTACTTTTTAATTGATATCAAAATTTACAATATACTTTAATTGGTATCAATATGTTTCGATTTCAAATTGGGTTTCGATTTCAATTAGTATCAAAAAAATTTTACCTTTTATTTGGTATCAAAATTTCCATATATTTCAATTGGTATCAAAATATAAATATTTTACTTTCATTAGTATCAAAATTTACAAATGTTTCAATTTTAATTGGTAAAAAAATGTCCAATTCAATTGATATCAAAAATCTTATAATATCTTTAAATTTTGTGATAAAATTTTGTTTACTTACAAGTGGTATCTCAAAATTTGATTTGTTGATTTAAGAAAAATTCAAATTTGTCTTTAAAGTGATTTTTAAATGTTTGATATGTATTGCCTATATGCAAGGGGAGCTTAACATCTATTCTATATATAGATTCATGTTGAGTGTATCTTGTATTGAGGAGCTTGACATCTCTCTTTATGTGGTACACGTGTGTAGGAGGAGCTTAACATCTCCACTTATGCATTGTATATTATGCTTTATGAGAGTTCGGATTTTGTCATCCTTCATCATGTAATGCATGTATACAAGGGAGCTAACTTATCATCTTCCTCTTCATGAATGTATATCGCATATATCTCTTTATGTTTGATTTGTTTTTCACCCCTTTGTTGATGATTGACAAAAAGGGGAGAAATGATTTTGAGTTTATATATGCATATATTGAGTTTATGTATTTTATGTTTATACAACATAGGGAGAAGGATTTTGAAAGTTTATACAAAAGGGGGAGAAAGTTTTTGGGGAGAAGAAATTTTGGTTTATGCATGTTTCTCTCACCTTGTTTATGCATATATATATTGTTTAGTTTTATACATTTCATTGAATATCTATTTGTTTATTGTTATGCATGAGTTAAGGAGGAGCTTCTATGAAGCATAACTTTAATCCATGCATATATAACTACATGAGTTTTGTCATCATCAAAAAGGGGAGATTGTTGGCCCAAGGGCCCATCACTCTAGTTTTGATGATGATTAACTCATGTAGTTATAGTACTAATGATTTGTATTTAATTAGTGCCAGATATTTGATCAAGATCTTAGTTGGTGTTTAGCTTCAACAAAGGATTTAAAGTCAAAGTTTTGAAGCTAGCACGTGTTGATTCAAGACCCGCGCATCAAGATTGCATCAAGTACTCAAGAGGAGTCTAGCTCATTGGATCATGTTTTGGGACCAAGTCAAGAAGGAGAAGAAGACCTTCAAGAGAAGATTTTCAAGAAGACTTGTGTCTTATTTGTAATTGTCAAGATTTTATTTTTAGATAAAATATAAAGGATAGATTAGTTGGCGGATTGCTCAAGTTTCATATACACTCACACACAAGATTTAGATGTGTTTTCATAAAAGAGTTTTCGTTTTGAAAAATACCAGTTTGATTTTTAAGATTCAAAATATACATATGTTTTATCAAAACTTATTTTAGAGCTATTTGTCAAAAATATAGATATTTCATCATATATGTGCAGTGGATCATATCCATACACACTAAGCTTCAAAAGTGTTTAGAATATCTTGTTTTGTATTTGGAAAAGTTTTGAAAAAATCGTTTTTGAAAGTAAAGGTTTTTGTTTAAGGCAAAACTTCTATATTACAAAAATAGTTCAAAATGTTTATAATATGTTTTAATTTTTAATCAAACATGTTTGTATTTCAAAGTATATCAATGAACTTATTTTTGTAGAATTTATGAGAATTTATGGTATTTTATTAAAGGAGAAGACTGAGCTTTTAAATCCCTAAAATGCTGGTTCTGGCCTTCTGCCGGTCGACGCACGGTCGAGCTGAGCTGAGGTCGGTTGACCGACGTGAACAAACGTGCACGGCCTTGTTTGGCAGGAGGGCTGGTCGATCGACCCGGTCGACGGCCAGAAATCTCTACTCTCTGGATCTGGCCCCGATCGATGGGCGGGCGGTCGACCGGCAGAGAGCTTCTGCTCTCTGTATCCAGGCCACGGTCGACCGGGCGGTCGACCGGTGGCTCAACGGTAAGAAATCCGACGTTGGTGGTCGACCGACCGGTCGACTGACAGCAGCGTCAGCTGCTAATTTGGACCCCAACGGCTAGATTTTGGAGGCCTATAAATTGGGGTTCCCTTGGACTGTTTTCTATAAGATTTGAAGAGAGTTTTTGGTCTAATTTTTCCTACCTATCTCAGTGGTTTTCTCCACATGTTTTAGAGCCAATATTTCCAAATCAAAAGGAGAGTTTATCAAGAGGGTTTCAAAAGTGATTCTTTGAGTTTTTCACCACCAAATCAATCCTAGTTTTTCTCACGCATACTTGAGCTATCCATTGCTATATCAATCCTATAGGAATCTTTATTGTGAGAGTGTTTTAGGTGATCAAAGTGTTGTGATCACCAAAGTATTCTACTTTGTATTTGAGGAGGCGAACTTGTGGGTTCGTGTTGTTTCGAGTTCTAGTGAGAGCTCGGTGTAGAGGTTCGGCCTCAGCAAGCTAGTGTGCTTGTGTGTGCTTGTTCTTGTGGGAACAATTGAGGGGACGTAGAGCAAAGGGTAAACTCCTTGTAGGTGTTGCGGCACCGAGTGATCCGGTGGGATCGATTCTAATAGAAATCTTTCATAGTGCTGAAGGCGCGGGGACGTTGAGTAAGGGTGCTCGAACCTCGAAACAATTCTCCCGTGTTTGCGATTGCTCTCTCTATCTCTCACTTGTGTTTATATCTTGCATGCTCTTATTGTTCATATTCAATACTTGCTTGATATACTTGTGCTTATATTGATATATGTTGGGGATTGTTTGCTCACACTTGTATTTAACCAAGGGAACCATAGCGGCACCTCAACTCTTATCTAGAGGAATCTTGAGGAGATAATCCAGAGCCCTTCACCGAGAATTCGGCTGCACTCTTAGGTTATACCTTGTGTGTTTAGCTTAATAGTTTTGATTTGCAAAATAGTTTTAATTCCGCATTAATTCTTCATTAGATTAGCTAGTCACCTATTCACCCCCAGGTAATTTCACTCTTTAGGACAAGATTAGAATCTAGCACATAAACATACATTAAACATGATATCCGGCCTACTAGCCGTTAAATAAAATAAACTACCAATCATTCTTCTATAAAGTTTAATGTCTACATTTATACCTTGTTCATCCTTATCAAGTTTTGTTGTAGTAGTCATGGGAGTTTTGCTCGTCTTTGCCCCTTCAAGTCCAAATTTCTTGATGAGTTCCCTTGTGTACTTGGCTTGATTTATAAAAATCTCATTACTCATTTGCTTGATTTGGAGTACAAGGAAGTAGTTTAGCTCGTCCATCATAGACATCTCAAACTTATTCTTCATGCCTGATTCAAAATCTTTGCAAAACTTTTCATTAGTAGATCCAAATATAATATCATCAAAATAAATTTGAACAATAAGAATATCACTATCTACATGTTTTGTAAACAAAGTGGTATTTATTTTACCTTTTACAAAATCATTTAAAATAAGAAATGTTGAAAGTCTTTCATACCTAGCTCTAGGAGCTTATTTTAAACTATATAAAACTTTGTCTAATTTGCAAATAAAATCTGGATGTGTAGGATCAATAAACCTGGGGGTTGTTCATCATACACTTCCTCTTTAATAAAACCATTTAAAAATGTGCTCTTGACATCCAATTGAAAAAATTTGAAATCTTTATAAGATGCAAAAGCAAGTGTAATCTGTATGGATTCAAGCCGTGTTACGGGTGCAAAGGTTTCCTCAAAATCGATACCTTCGATTTGAGTGTAACCTTAGGCCACTAACCTAACTTTATTCCTAACAGTATTACTCGACTCATCCAACTAGTTCTTAAAAATTCATTTAGTACCAATCGTTGGTCTATCATAGGGTCTAAGAACAAGGTGTCAAACTTGGTTGCGCTCCATTTGATTGAGCACTTCTTGCATTGCAAGCAACCAATATAAGTCGCCCTCGGCTTCGAGAATGTTCTTTTGTTCAATATGAGAAATAAAAGCAAAATGGCCACAAAAAATCATAGAGTTTGGAGTGAGTAGTTACCCCCTTGATATATCACCTATGATGAGTTCCTTGGGATGACTTGTAGCGAATCTCCAATCTTTTGCAAGTGGTAGTATGGTGCCACTTCAACCTCTTGAACTTCACCTAGCTTATCAAGCTTTGGCTTATCTTCTTGGATAGGTGAGTCCTTTAAAGTTACTTTCTCCATGTCTTCACCTAAAGAATCAATCTCTATAATATTCTTAACACATTAGATTCTTCAAACTTAACATGCACAGATTATTCAATTGTCAAAGTAGATTTATTGAAGATTTTATAAGTCTTGCTAGTGTTATAATAACCAACAAAAATAACTTCAAAAGCTTTAGCATCAAATTTACCTAAGTTATCTTTGGTGTTTAAAACAAAACATTTCCATCCAAAAACTCTAAAGTAAGAAATATGAGGCTTTTTCAAATAGTAAATTTCAAAAGAAGTTTTGAAAATATTTTTACAAAAATAAAGTCTATTTGATATGTAAGATGAAGTGTTTACGTCCTCGGCCCATAAATATTGAGGGAGTCCGTATTCACTAATCATTATCCTAATCGATTCTTTCTTTCAACGACTCCATTTTGTTGTGGAGTTTTAGGACAAGATAATTCATGCCTAATTCCATTTTCTTCACAATAAATGATAAAAGAATGATTAATGAATTCACCACCTCTATCACTTCTTATGCGTAAAATCAAAATACCTTTTTCTTTTTCAACCCTTTTTCTAAAAACATTAAAACGTTAAAAATCTTAATCTTTATGTTCCAAAAAGAAAACACATGTAAAACGAGAAAAATCGTCAAGCAATACAAAAACAAAATAGTTTCCATTTAAACTCTTGATTTTAGTAGGATCAAACAAATCCATGTGGATTAACTCTAATGGTCTAGATGTCATGATATCCTTGATTGATTTGAAAGAAGACTTGGTTTATTTCCAAGTTGACACGCATCACAAATGCGTTCCTTTTCAAACTTCAAGAAAGAAATACCCTTCACCGATTTCTTAGAGTTAATTCTAGATAGATGATCAAAAGATACATTGCCTAATATTTTATGCCATAACCAAGAATCCTCATTGAAAGCATTTGAACATGTAGCATTGCAATTTAAATTTAACATATCAATAATATATACATTATTTTCATGAAATCTGGAAAGAATGCAAGCTTCAGTTTTACCATCTAAAACATTGCAAGAAGAATCATCAAAAGTAACTTTAAAACCTCTATCACATAGTTGACTAATACTCAAGAGGTTATGTTTGAGTCCATCAACTAAAATAACATTTTCAATCAATGGAGATGAACTAATTTCAATGCTACCTATACCGGTAATGTTACCCTTTGAGTTATCTCCAAAGGTGACGGTTTCACCTTCATGATACCTTGATAGGGTTGAAAAATTATTTATTTCCCAAGTCATGTGTCTTGAGCAACCGCTATCAAGGTACCACGCTCCCTACGTCTTGGAGAGTTGGTGTGTACCTACATCAATCAATGAAGTTGTTGATTTTGGTACCCAGATTTTCTTGGATCCTATGACGTTAGTACTTCAAACCAAATATAATTATTAGAAGCATTTATACGATCAAAATAAAATTTAGCTAAGTGACCCTTTGGCCACAATAAGTACATGAATAAACTCTACCATACATGAATGCAACATGTGTATGAAGAGCATTTGAAACATGAGCATGCTTGGTGTGTGATTTAGAAGTATGAGCATGTGTGTATGAATATGTTTCTTTGAAGAATTTTTCTTAGAAAATATGGCCTCTAATTTAGCCTTGTCAAACTCACATTTCTTCAAAACATTTCCAAAGTGTTGATTTTAGTTTTTAAAGTAGAAATTTTATTTTCATCAATCATGGGAAACTTTGCTTTACATGAAATCTTAAATGCATCAAAATCTTTTTGTGTGGATAAAAGAGTGAAAGATAAATCATCCTTTTCTTTAGAAAGAGTGATAATTTTATTTTGAAGAACTTTATTTTTCTTTTTCGTTTTTAGATATTTTTTCTTTAGAAAATCATAATTATTTGAAAGTTCTACAAATGCATCCCCTAATTCATCCATAGTTAAATCACAGTCATCAAGGGATGATTCAGAAGTTATCATTTGCCATGAAACACACGTTTGCCGTGTCCACCTCCTCTTCGGATTCACTTTCTGACTCCCATATAGCTTTGAGAGCTTTCTTCTTAAATGGCTTCTTTGGCTTATTTGAGAAAGATGGCTTGTTTTTGATATCCAAACATTTGGCAATGATATGTTCGGGTTTCTGACAGTTGAAATAGATGATTTTCTTTCCTCCTTTCCTTGCCATCGTCTCCTATTAATGATCTTTGCCTTGTTATACATCTCCTTACATTTCTTACAAGGAGGGATAGATCTTCATCATCTTCTTCTTCTTCATCATGGTTGGAGTTGGTGGGAGTAGACTTGAAGGTAATTGTCTTCTTCTTTTGTGGTACCATTTCTTTTCTAGCCTTCCTCTCCATCTCATGGTTCTTAAGGTAGCTGATAAGACTGATAAGCTCCATATCTTCTTTGTCATTTAACTTTTTCAATGTAGTAGCTTTAACTTCCCATGGGGGTGAAAGTACACGAATGACCTTCCAGACTTTTGATTATTGTCAATGGCATCACCTAAAGAAGCAAAACCATTAGTTATTTAGTAAATTTTGTAACATATCATCAATGGACTCATTTTCATGCATAGTGAAGTTTTCATATTGGAAACGCAAGAGATCAATTTTAGCCCTCTTGACTTGTGATGTTCCCTCATAAGTGACCACTAGGTGTGACCAAATCTTATAGGCGGATTTGTAATGAATGACCCTACCTATGCCGTCATCGTTCAAGGCTTGAAGCAATGCATAGTGTGCCTTTGCATTGACATCAAACTCCTTGGTGGCAATATCGGACCAAGTGTCTTCATCACCAGAAATTACGCTAAAGGGTTTAGTCACCGCCTTTGCAGCACAGCTTTCAAGGGATTGCAAAAACACGGTCACCTTAACCTTCCATATAGGAAAGTTAAGGCCGTCAAACTTGAGAGGGGTCTTAATACCTTCAGCTATTTTTACTACAGTGGATAAGAACGAAGATGTCAATGAAATGATTAGCAGCTCGGATCTCTCTAAGGTTGCTAGCCAAAATTTAGAGACCAATGCTCTGATACCAATTGAATTTACACCTAGAGGGGGTGAAGAGGTGTATAGCTAATCAAATAAAAATTCTAAACAATTTAATATGAAATAATGCAACTGATTACTCATAACAAGAATTGAAGCCAGAATTCCTCTGAAAGGCTCTAAACTTCTCCTCATATTCCTCTAGATAAGAGTTGAGGTGCTCAATTGTTATCTTGTTTAGATGAGTATTAATCGATAAGAATAAATGAATGATAAACAAGTAAATAGAGACAATAAAGCAATCGCAAACAAAAAGATTTATTCCGAAGTTCGAGCTATCGCTCTATGTATCAGCCTTCACCACCGTGAAGGATTTCACTATCCACTATTGGATCCTCCACAAAAGGACCTTACAACAAGGAACTACAACAACTCAGAGTACACAACTCCCCAACTCAATCCTCTACACCAGAGGCAATACAAAGCCAATTAAGATAACAAGCTTTGGGTGATCAAGAGATCACAAACACGCTCTTTGTAAGTCTCTTACAAAAACCTTATAGAGTAAAATATAAAATTAAAGCTCAAGGATGTAAGTGAGTGTAGAAATCAAAAAACAGAGATTTTAAGTGCAGAAAAACTCAATTAAAACTTTGAAAATAAGAACACAAAAGAAAACTCGAAACTTTTTCTCTTTGAAAACAAAAACTGATTTTCAATAGAATTTATTGTTATGAAATATTCAATCCCAATGACCTTTATATAGGTTTAGAAAAACACTTTTAGAATAGTTTTACCATGTCTAAAAAGGAAGAAATTGACCCTAGAAATTCAACTTTCAACATTTTAAAAGAAACATGTTTAAAAATAGATTTAAAAGAACTAGCCGTTATTGCTAATCTGGCAGTCTGTTGGTCGACCAGCCAGTCTACTGGCCATTTAAAAAAATTTGACCGTTGGCTCTCGTCGACTGGTCGGTCGATCGTGTTTAACCGAGAACTAGTTACAGTCAGTCGATCACTCGATCGACCACAATAAGGGACCAATCGACCGGTCAGTCAATCAGGAATGTACAAAACATGCACACCCCAATTGCTAGAGGTTCGTTCGACTGTATGGTCGATTGTTCTGGCCTGTAATAGGCACGGTCGACCGACCTAGGCCAAAAACTAGGTCAAGGTAATTTTTGAAGATAAAGAAAATTTTCAAATAATTTTTGTTTGAATTTTAGAAGAGAGAAAACATGTATAGTCATGAGATACAATTTCTAAAGTGAGATAGAAATTTCTAAGAAAATGTGAAACAAGTATCAAAACCAATTATATCAAAACTATACTTTTGAAAACGTGCACTTTTGTATGTGTATATCTTTGAGCCTCAAATCTATATTCTACTCTTTAACAAACTAGTTTCTTACAAGGTTCTAATCGACTATAAGAATCTTCGAGCGGGCTTCTCTGATAATGACGTTTGAGTGACACTGAGTGCTTTGAGCTATAATCCCATTCTAGAGTACCCTTGAGTCATCAACACCTTCCTTTAGAGGAAGAAACCTGTTAGATCTTCTTGAACCCTGTTAGATCTTTTTGACCCTGAAATACACTCTTGAACTTGATTAGTACCAAATAACTTCATATGCTTTGTTATCATCAAAACATAAAACCTGGGATTGTAATCTTTGGGCCAATAACCTGGATAAGGACATCGGTAATTTCTCCTTTGGGAATTTTATGGATCGGTCGGTTAATTAGATTGTAACTTTAGTCTGATTAAGCTCGCCCAACTCAAGTTATTGGTAGACTGAGAAAGAGAGTAACTTGATACTTGATCCCAAATTAAGAAGTGCACCATTAATTGCAGTTTGACCTATTGTGCAAGAAATGATAGGGCAACCGAGATCCTTGCACTTGATGGGGATTTGATTGGACAATAGCTCACTAATATTAGTGGCTAGAAAAATCTTCTTCGGTACATTAGTCTTTCTCTTCTTGTTCACATGTCCTTAAGAAATTTTGTATAGCTAGGGACTTGTTGGATTGCATCAAGAAGAGGTACATTAATCTTGACTTGATTAAAAATCTCACATACCATATTCATTTGTGCACTTTGTTTGTTTTTAAGCTTATTTGGGTAAAATGCTATAGGCTTGTGCACATTTTCTGCTGACTTATCTTTTTCAGTATTGTCGGAGTCAAGTGGAGATGGAGTGGGACTAGAAAAGGTGGATGCTTATGTTGAACTTAATGGTATTGACCCTTGGTTATCAACTTGTTTTCCTGACTGCGATGTATGAATCAAATTATATTGGTTTATTTGATCCTCTTGAGCCAAGTAAGCTTGACTAGAGTTCATAGGGTTTGCTATCGGTTAACTAGCTAAAGTTCCTTTGGGTCTTCCACTTAGGGAATCAGCTAATTGACTCATTTGGACCTCTAACCTAAATATGGCTTGTCCTGTATTTTGCATGAAAGATGCAAAAATCTTCTCCAAATCGGTTAACTTCTTTTCAAATTGGGGACCTTGGACGGAGGATTGGGGAACTTGGTTGGAAAATGTTTATTGATAATTGAAAAAATTGGACTAATGGTTGGAAGGTGGGAAGTGTTTATTTTAGCTCTAGGAGAAATTCGGGTGATTCCTCCAGAAGGATTGTAAGTTGGAGCGTTGGCATTGTAATGGGGGCTTGAAAAGCCGCATTCATGGGCTCGATCAACATCCATTGAGCCTAAAAAACTGGACACTCCTCAAACAGATGATCATCGCTTTGTAGTAAGTGCAGCCTATCGTTGGGGACAGTCTTGGGTTGACTTGGCTTACAGGAACTGACCCCTTAGTTTTTATGGCTTCTAGTATTCACATAATGTTAGCAAATTTAGCCTCAGTTGCTATGAAATCCTCTATTGAGTGGATACCTCTTTTTGAAGAGATAGGGTTTGCAGTCCTAGGCTCTTCATTGGTAGGTTCACATTGTAGGGTTTTCTCAGCTAGATCTTCATATATTTTTCACCCTTCGTTTTCATCTTTTTTTAAGAACTTCCCTCCACACATGGTTTCAAGAAGAGTCTTATTTGGATAATTTAGACCATAATAGAGAATTTGGCATAGCCGCCATTTCTCTACGCCATGATGAAGGCATTGGACAAGAAGGTCTTTGAAACGTTTGAAATATTTTCAAAAAGGTTCGTTGGGTCCTTGCTTGCGCTATTATGTTTTTCCTCATAAGGGCGGTCTTGTGGATAGGGTAGAATTTTTTTAAGAAGGCCTTGACAAAACTGTCCCACGATGTGATAGGTCCAGTCTCCAAGCTGTAGAGCCATTTCTTGGCTAAGTCCTAAGGAAAAATGGGACGAATCGCAACCTAATAGCATTGTCTACAAGGTTGGTTAATATCATCATTTGGCATACTTCCTCAAATTCTTTTTGAAGAAATATGCATTTTCAGACTCTAGCCCATAAAACTTGAGAAGTGTGTTGATGAATTGAGGTTTGAGCACAAAGTTGTTGTCACCAACCGATAGAAGTTGGATGCAAGATGGAAGTGAGGTTCTAATAGGGTAGAACTTATCTTGCAGAGATGGTGGTTGGCATGTGTGGATCTGGTTTAGGTTTGGGTAGTGAACTGTTCCTAGTCAGTTTAGATGTGGTTAGGTCTCTCGACCAAGCTGACATGCACAGTTAACAAAAAAGTTCACCCAATCAATCAAGAAAAAAATCAAAAATAAAAAAATCCTAATCTAGGGTATGCTTGGACCTAGACGATTCCTAACTTTAGACTGTCTTTGGAAGGTATATTGCCGACCTTAACCATAAGTTAATCGACCAGGTAGGTGGCAAGGTTGGTGGGAGGTATCTGATGAGACGGGCTTAATTAAGCCAAACCACAAACCTTCGAGGTTTCGCCTCTCAATCCCCAACCTTGTCACCATTTCGCAAGAGTTAATTTTGAATAACTTTCTCCTTCAGTCAATCTCTTAATAAGCCCGAGTTAACCTAAGGCCAATGTCTAGTCAATTTTTAATTTTAAGGTTAGGGTTGTAAGTGCAACGGAAGTGGTTTATGGACCAAGGAAGGGTAATGATGTACCCACCTTATGTTGTTTACGCGTTTTGCCCTTAAAATAATTTAGTGCATGTGTAAAGAAATAGAAAAGAATTCAATAAAGAGGTAAATCAAACCAAAAGTGATTCCTATACTATATGCAATGTGGACGTATCTTGTCACCAGCACTCTTCAACAGAATTAAAAAAAATTAAATAGACACGTGCCCAAATGCAAGAGTCTAAATTTTTTTTTAAGTTAAACAACTAATAGGTTACTGTTTATTGTTAGAAGTATGCAGAGTGATCACAGAGAAAAACTATCAAAGTAGTAAACAGAACTTGCAATTTGCAGCAGACTTCCAAAAGATGAATCAGTAGTAATCTACCAAAGCCGCGAAAATGCGGCTTTTGCCGCGTTCACGCGGCTGTTTCGTAGGCTTTATTGCTCTGCCTTCTAGGGCAATGACACAGAGTAGCTATATGTTCATAGCCGCAATTAGTTTTCCTGTTATCAGACCCTGCAAACAGAAACAAAAAAAAAATTAATTCTAGAGAATATTGTACCATTCCCTCCTCGACAACGGCGCTAAAAATTTTATTGAGAAAAGAAAATGAATTAAAAGTAAAGTCAACAGTTAAGTTTAGAAAGTTCTTAGTCTCTTCTCAATTTAATCGTGTAGTAAAGGCTAGACGGGTCGATCCACAGGGAAGGATGCGATAGAAGATTTTTAGAATGATTTCTCTGTACAGTTAGCTTGAAAAAAAAGATATTAGTTGTAAGAAAGGAATTTAATTAAGCAAAAGAAGTCATAGTCCACTAATCATCTACCACAACCAAGTACTAGTATAAGAAAGGAGAACATCATTATGAATCTATAAAGATCTACATAGGGTTTGATTGAGAGCCAAGTAAGATGAGTAAATAAGAACGTAAACCCTAATTAGAGTACACTAAACAAAATTAAACTTTAATTCATCATAGTTTCTAAGCATAGCATAAGAAAAGTCTTTTAAACCTAACATGATGCTATCAAAGTATCTAAATATGAACTAAGAGTAACCATTAAAAAGTGTAACCCTAAAATAGTTCAACTTAACTAATTATTCATTTTCAAGAACATCAACTTAATCTGAGGATTTCAAACAAGCATAGACTTCAATCAGTTCATCTTTTAGACTAAAGTTAAGTTGATCGAGAGATTAGCAAACTATAAGATAATTTAGTTATTCATATTTTTTTATTTTTAACAAGATATATAATGGAGAAGGGAAATTTGCATCAAATAGAAAAGAATATAAGAAAATAAATAAACTAAAGTAATAACAACGAAATTAAAGAACAAGATAGATGAAAAGAAAAATGAACCTTTTATTGATTGTCACTGGCCAATTACAAAGTTCTTCTTCTTCAATAATCTTCTTCTTCAAATTAAAAGCTAGATAATACAATAGAAATTCAGAAATAAATGACTAAACAATAATCCTATACTCAATCTTTGAGATACCTCTGCTCTGTTACTCTTCAGGGATATTTATAAGAGAATTAAGACGTAGAGTCCAAGTAGAACACCTCCTTCAAAACTCAACGCACGCAACCGCAGGATTGTCGCGTTTCCGCGATAAAAAAGGGCATGCCGTGGCATTTTTGTGGCGTTTGGTGACGCGTTTTGGCGTGTGGCTTCAACTCATCTATTCATGTGGAGATCTATACTCAGAATCTTCGTTTAATCCCCGAATTTTGAAATATCTTCTATCTCTAAGTAACTTGAGAAGCAAGTTACATCCAAATTCGAATTTAGTTTGGATTCTCCTCTGTATCTCCAAATAGATTTCATTTTATCCCCTTCATCTTCTAGAACTTGTAGTGCAAGCAGCCAAATTTGAATAGGAGTCCACTTCTATCTTTAATTGGAATGAGGATTGATCTTATTATACCGTTCTCTTCATATAGATTTTAAATTAAATTAATTTAAAACTCAAATTTAAATAGAATAGAGTAGAAACTTCCTTTACCTTCCCAATTAATCTTTATTTTCATAATAATTATGAGTTTTTGGGTTTCTTTTGGGCTTTCTCTTGAATTATGGAGGCATGCACATTACTAAATAATAAATGAATTAAATAGTAATATTTTATAAAAATAAGTAAGAAAATGTGAAAAAAATTATGCATTATTGATGACCAATCACTGTTGTTTGGCCACTTTCTCCGGAATTTCAATCAATCAAATTTTCTCAATTTTTGACTGAATTTCTCCTTTTCGTTTAATCATTAAAACACTTATTTGCATGTAATTTACTGCTTTGATTTCTTCATAACGAAACAGTAAGAAAGGCGGCGGAAAAGCGTGCTCATCTTCGTTCCAAGCGCCGAAAAACGCGGTGTCGTCACCTAGATCAACACGTGAGCCGCTCACGCATGCTCTCGATGGTAGGGCCCAGCGCTGGCTGGAGACTTCTCTACTGTGATGCATGACTGTGGGGTCCACGCCTCTGACCTGAGCATCTCAACTTTGTGCGAGAGCTGCAGCATACGAAGTGGGGTAGCCATTGCTCTGATGGGGTCCACAGTTCTTGGGGTCCTTTGTGCACGGGAGTAGAGGAAAGAAACATTGATCATGTATCATTTTGCCATCATATCATGTTTACAGTTGACCAGGAGCTTGGTGTTTGTGGGGCCCACACAAGAGAAGTAGGTGGCAGGTAAGTGGTTTCATTAACTTAATTAATTAATTAGTTATTGTTAATTAGGAGTAGTAGTTGTTAATTCATTTATCAAAATTATTTTAGTTATTTAAAAACTTGCAATTAAGTATTTGATTTAATTATGAATTGTTATTAGACTATTTGTTGATTATTGCATAATGTATAAATAAATTTCATGCGAAATGACATGAGAGATGAGTTTAGGCTACATATCTTATGGTCAACCTTTAGATCTCTTATCTATGGTGTACACACCGATTTACCTACCACCTTTCGGAGATTATTTCTAGAGTCACGTGGTATTTGACACGTTATATATCTGGAGTTTATGATTCATGCTTAGGGTTTTTATTGCTTTTCTGCTTTTTGTTTAATTTAGTTAATTTACCTTTAATGGATCATGTGACTGGATAATACCGTGTACTTAAATCTAGTATTCAGATTTAATTTACCTATTAGAAATAAGGAGTTGGTTATTGACATCAGACCAGTAGAGAGACTGAGATTGACCGCTTGATTCTAATTTAAGGGATTCGATTCTAGGTGCTTGACTTGACTTTTTTTTAGATTGACACATAGCACAACTCAAAACCCACAAAACTTTTAATAAATTAACCTAAAAGTGTTGAAACCGTAAGAATCACCTGTCCCTATGGATCGACCCTCAAGTGCTACATCGAACAACCATGCACTTGCGGTATTTAAAATGAGAAAAGTGAAATCTCCCCCATCACACGGGAACGATCGCCCTCGTCGACTACAGTCTGTTTGCCACGGGGAATGAGGTGAATGATGAGCACTCCGCCATCATCGAATCCCAGTTTTTGAATTCCAGTTCAGATACAATCATCTTTGCTTACAAGGCGGGAACTCCTGAGGAGGTGGCTAGGCGATTCGAAAAGCAAGCCCGAGTCCAAAGGAAACAATTCGATATGATTCAGACTTAGCAAGAATCTATCGACACTCTTAAGTAGATTCTATCACAACTGCTCAAGGACAAAAAGAAACCGAAGGCTAAAACTCCTCTAAGAAGTCTAAGGGCAAAAGAAAAGGGGAGAACTCATCTTCTGTAAATACCGAGAATGATGAGCATTCCAACTCTGAACCATCTAAATCTTCATCTAAAGAGGAGGATAACTCACAGAACGGGAGCAGTCATTTCAAGAGGATGAGAAAATTGGAGTAACGTCTTAAGGCCCTCGCCAACTAAGATGGTCTCTAAGATGTGGGGATAGTCCGACCCTACCAGCAGAGTAGGACACGTCTCCCTACCCTCCCAAATTCAAGACACCGACCCTTTATACTTTTGACGGAAAAGGGTCGCCGAACCAACACATATACTACTTCAAATCCCAAACTGGGAATGTAGTATCAAACTATGCTATTATGGTTCGTTTATTCATTGGCACTCTTAAAGAAGTCGCCTTTGAATGGTTCATGAAACTTCCTGTCGGCTCAATTAATACATGGGACCTAGAGAAGTTGTTTCTGGCTCTTTTCTTTGAAGACGATACAGAAATCTCAGTGCCAACTCTCCTTGTAGCCAAACAAAAGAAAGACAGTCTATCAAAACTTTTGTCAATAGATTTTGGAGCATGGCACTCTGTTGTCCCGGCGGCATGACCCAGTCTACACTAGTTGAGACGTGCCTTCATAATCTGTAAACTTTCCTGCTCGCTCAAATAGGAGTAGCGAAATCTCGCACTTGGAAGCAGTTGGTGTTACAAGGTGAACAGGCGGAAGAGATCATCGTCAGGGTTAGGACTGAAGAAAAAGACAGCAAACTGAGACCCGATAAGTCAATACGATGCACACCAAAGTCATCTTCTCAATTGATAAGAAGAGATACTCTGAAAACAGAAGTCAAGTCACCTTCAAAGACCCAGTCAGTCAGAGGAGGAATGGCTCCCAGCCAGGCACGTACTAATAAGTTGTATTCCTTCAAGGTTGAGCATGTGGTCTCTCTGTTCAAGTTACTCCAAAAGAGTAACAGGCATAAACTTTCAGAGATCAGACACTCTGAACAGGTGGGGAAGACTGATGATCCCAACTACTGTTTATATCACAGGATGCTGGGGCACCCTATCCAGAACTGTCACATCTTTAAAGATGTCCTTCAGGCTCTGATCGATGTAGTGAAATCACCTAGAGGGGGGGTGAATAGGTGATAATGCTAATCTAGTGAACTAAATGCGGAATTTAAAAACTAATTGCAATTACACTAAATTAGTGATGCACACACAACTAAGCCAAGCATATAAGTATGAATGATCAATGTGAAATGATGCAAGGCACAAAGTAAAGAGAGAGAGAGAGATAGAGTAAGAGTCAAGGGAACAAGCGCAAACAACAAGATATGTTTCGAGGTTCGAGCACCCAGCTCTACATCCCCGCCTTCACACAGAAGGATTTCAACTCCACTAGCTTGTCCACAAAGGACTCCCACAAAGGGAACCTCCACCGAGAATTTGGGGCAATAACAATTACAAGGAGTACCCAACTCCTCTCCTTACAAACACAACCTCCTCCTTGAGGCACAACACCAAGCCAACAAACAATCACCTCACAACTTGAGGGATTAGCACAAAGCAACACAAGGATCACCTCACAACTTGAGGGATACAACCCAAATGCACAACCTCCTCAACACAATGAGGGAAAGGCACAAAGCCAAGAAAAGATTGGGTTACAACTTGGTGGTCTAAACAACAACCACAAACAATCTCTTTTCCCACACAAGGATCCTACAGAATAAGATAGTAGATGTAGCTCAAGTGTGGAGAAAACCAAAGGAATGGAAATCTAAAACTCAAAGAAAATCTTTGGGAAAAACTAGAAACCATGATGAAGAAGTTGAATCAAAATCTTTTCCCAAAAACCCTTTCTTGATTTTCCAAACCCTAACAAAAACACCAAATAGATTGTTCAATTTAAAGCCCAAAAACTTCTTTTGATTGCTGTGAAAACACTAGAGAGTCAGGAAAAATTCGCACAAAAAATCTTAGAGAAAACTGGCCATTAATGGGGTATTTATAGTCCCCAGAAAATTATAGCCGTTGGCAGCAGAAAATGCCAAAAATGAACTACTGGTCGACCGTCCGGTCGACCGGCCAACGGTCACATTTTGACCGCTGGCAGCAACCGGTCGACCGTGCGGTCGACTGTCCCAGATACAGAGAGCAACGCTCTCTGTCCGGTCGACCGCTCGGTCGGCCGGGGGCAAACAGAGAGCAAACTGCTCTCAGTCGGTCGACCGGCTTATGGGGCAGCCAGCGTGCACGTATCCGTGCACGTCGGTCGACAGCTTCGGTCGACCGTCCGGTCGACCGGCCTAGCCTGGCAGCTGCAGTTCTGAACCAGAAAAATAAGGTATTTATAATCTTACAAAATCCCATAAACACTCTAAAATTGCACAAAATAGTTTTATCATTTTATTTTGAAATATAAACTTGTGATAAAAATTTCATCACAAATAACAAACATTTTTGTGATGTTGTAACATTTTTGTGTCTTATCATTTTTACCAAAAATCAAAAACTGTATTTTCTAAAACTTGGATTTTTGAATTGAAAATACATTTTGTCCAAGACTTATCCAAATACAAAAACATGATATTAAACAACATTTAGGCATGATGTATATGGATATAATCCTATATACATGAAATATATATATCCATGTTTTGACTTTAATTCCAAAATATGTTTTGTTAAAAATACCAAAACATAAAACACATGAATAAGTGAGTCAAAACTAAGTTTGTCTAGGAAGTTAAGCATGCATGTATATAGAATGAATCTACTATACATAAAACCATTTAAACTTGTTTTGATCTATCTATTCATGAAACCAAGATCGGTTAAACCAAAAACGGAAAAACCGGAAACCAATATTCAAAACATGAAACGTGTGTGTTGTGAACTTGAGCATACCATACTATTCTAATCTTTACAATTTGGATCTAAACACAAAACTAAACTATGTACCGATGTCTTCTTGTAGAGCGCCGTCTCCAAGCCGACTCGATCCAAAACTTCGTGATCCACCGAGCTTGACTCCAATGAGTGCTATATATGATCTTGTCGCTCGGGCTCTTGAATCACTATGTGAAAGCTTCCAAATCATCTTGTTGAAGCTAATCACCAACTAATATCTTGATTAATGATCTGAAACTAAAATCACAAGATTATTAGTACATATAACTACATGAGTTAATCATCATCAAAACTAGAGTGGAAGGCCTTTGGGCCAACAATCTCCCCCTTTTTGATGATGACAAAACTCATGGAGTTATATATGCATGGATTAAAGTTAAGCTTCAAAGAAGCTCCCCCTTAACTCATGCATAAACAAATAAACATAAATATGCAATGAATATAAAACACGAAACATGCATAGATATGCATAAAACAATAAAAGGCAGGCTCTAGATACCAATAAAATTTTCAAAAACAAATAAACATGCTCTAGATACCAATTAAACTTAATATATGCAAAACAAAACTAATGATCTCTTTTACAAGCTCTTGATACCAAAAATAAACATGTTCTTTAAATAATGCTTTTGATATCAATTGAACTTAATAAAAACATTAAAACATGCATACAAACATGCATAAAACTCAAATTCTTCTCCCCCTTTTTGTCAATCATCAACAAAGGGTTAAAGACAAAACAAAACTAATAAAAACATATTCTTCTCTTCTTTTTATTCAAAACAAGGAATCAATCAAGGGATGTTCTCCCCCTTTTTGTCTAAACTCAAATATGATACCAATTAAAAATTGTGTCAAGGAAGTGCATATTGATACCAATTAAAAGTGAAACTATACCAATTGAAAAACAAAAATCTTGATACCAATTGATAAGTAAACAAATATCATATCAATTGTAAATAAACAATCTTGATATCAATTGAAATTAAACATTACAATTTTGAATTTCTAAACATAAATCTTAATATTATTCTTTTTTTAAGCATATAAACAAATTTGATTTTGATATCATATGTTTTAAATAAAAACTTTTAATCATAAAGTGTGGGAGTGGAAAATAAAATACCAATTGAAAGATAAAATACGAGTTTTTCTCCCCCTTTATGAAATACCAAAAAAAACAATGCGTAGGCTCGAATTAAGATACCAATTGAAAGCTAAATCAATTGAAACAAAGTTGAAGCTCAAACCTTAGCATAAACAAATATATATGTATGGAATATTAGATACCAATCGAAATTGATACTATTTGAAATGTAAGCATACATACATAAAAAATATATGAGTATACAAGAAATGTCAATATTGATACCAATGAAAGAATCCAATGATACCAATTGAAACAACAATAAGATCAAGTGTATATCTCATATTCCTATCCTCCCAATCATGTTCAAGATTAAAATGATTTTCACTATAAAGCATACATGAGCATGATCGCCCATCCATCCGCCCTTTGGAAGGTAGGGTTTTCAAAAAATAGATTTGGAAAATATAGTATGTTTGAAAATCTCTACCATATGAAGAATATCGCAACTAGTTATAGGAAAAATTTTGTAAACTAGTACGAAATCCTTCAAGTAAGAAATAAACCAAAATTGTTTTTCATGAAACACATGTAAATCACATGATCACTAAACACTCAAAGTCCATAAAGCCCATATCATAGTCTCATGAAAACAAATCATGAGTAAACTAATAAAGTGAGTGTACAAGTATAATGTGAAACACACAATCATGAAAATGTTCAATTAAGCTCATTACCAATTAAAATTACTTAAAAACATGAAAATCATCAAAACGATTTAAACTTCGAGGCATATGTATGTCATGTACAAACTAAAGTATACATACATATCCTAAACATAATGAGTCCACAAAAGTGTATGCATGAAGGCACGTGGCTCAAAGGATGTATATGTATAATCAATAGTTTGGACAAGATAGACATATACATGAAGTTAAAACACATGATCATAGAAACATATTCAAAATGAGGAATACAAGTTAGAATGCATGAATCATCAAAACTAGACTATACTAGCACATCTAATGGGTACAAATAGGCATTCAAGCACAAACATAAAAAGAGTTACTTGTGGCCCATTCTATGTACAAGTATAAATCCTAGTTTTCATGAAAACTAACATCTAAACATATATTCAAGTCATGAAGCATAAAACGACACATAAATCAACATGATAGACATAAACATGATCATGAAGAAAATTCACATGCTATTAGAATCATGATATACATAATAGCTAAACGAATGGTGAGAACACAACAAATGGGTCCATCTAAACATGGGTGATCTCAAAAGCTATACATGCATGTCAAAGGTCTAATAAACATGGCATTCAACATACTAAACAAAACATGAGTCATCAAAATAAAACATCATAGACATTCATATGATCATTATGTATATGCATGTGCATTAGATCTAGAGCATACATATTAGTTAAAAAAAAGGTGAGAACACTAAATATAGATCCATATAAAACATGGGTGTCTCAAGTAACTAAACATGTATAACACTAATCTAATCAACGTGACATAAGCATAATGAACAATAAACCATGGCATGCTATAAATTGATGAACATGAAAAACATTCATAATAAAAACGAGAGTTAGAGATAGATACTAAAACCGATGAAGGCACCTCACAAGTTCTCCAAACTAAGGTGGTCCTCCCACCAAACTCCCTTGAAAGTGATGCATCCAAATTGTTTTCTTTAAGCACGGAACGCATCCACTTCAAGGCACCAACACTCTCACGTTATGCGAGAGCCCACTCCTACATCAAAAATCAAAGGGGTGGTTTTTGGTACCCATTTTCTTTTGGGTCCATAGGGGTTAGTATCTTTCCTAACCCAAACAAGATTATTTGCTAAATTTTCAACATGTAAATGATCATAGCAAAATCTAGCAAGGTGGCCTTTTCGACCACAATGTGTACACGTGTACACATGGGCATACATAGTGTGAAGTTTGTGATCGTGCTGAGCATGTGCGTGCCGTGAAGGGTGTGCATGCAAAGATGGAACTTGTTTCTTACGAACCAAGGTTTCCAAGCGTGTATGATCCAAAGCACATTGGCTCAAAGTGGAGCCCAAACAATCAACACTTTTCTTCAAAATATTTATATCATTTTCAATAGTTGAAGATAAAGTGGAGCATGCAATAGGTGTGCTAGATGAAGAAGCTACACTAGCATGGCAAACATGTGAAGACAATTCAATTTTCAAAGAATCATTTTCTTTAAAACAAAATCCAATTCTTTTGTAATGAAATCAATTTCATTTTTCAATGCAAGGTTATCTTTTAAAACAAAATCCAATTTTGAAGATAAAACCTCATTGTTTTTCACAACATCATCACAATCATTTTTGCTTTTCAAAACATCAATCTCTTTTAGGGCAAGGTCTAGTTGAGATCTTAGTGAGTCACGTTCACTAGTAATCTCTTCCTTCTCTTGCAAAACCGATTCAAAAGTTGAGCACAAATCCTTCATTTCTTCTTTTAAATCAAAGTTCTTCTTTTTCAAAAATTCATGTTTTTCTAAGAATTTTTCAAGCTTTGAGGCAAGTTCTACATTTAAATTTTGAACTTCCAAACACCCATAGCAATATGAACTAGAGCTATCATCTAGTTGAGAATCCGATTGTACCTCAAGGGAGTCTTTCCCTTGGACCATGAGGCAATGCTCGTCGGACTTGTCTCTCTTAGATCTCCTCAACTTGTTAATGATCCTTGGAAGCTCGGGAGAAGTCAAAATGCTCCAAACTGCAAAAGCCGAATCATAATGATCAAACACATGTAGAAGATCTTCATTAAGAGATGCTCTAAGTGTCTTAAGTGCTAATGCATTTGCCTTTTTATGCTTGCTAGCATTAGGGTAGGATTCTTGAGTAGTGGCTTGATAAACTAGATGTCCTAGGCTTTTTAAATGACTACTCATCTTGGCCTTCCAAAAATCATGTCTAGAAAAATCAAACATAGGAGGGCTATCCATGAGTGCAAACTAAATGTGTTCAAATGAAAAATACAAATGAAGATTAGCAAACCAAGATCTTACTCCTAGGTGGTTAAACCTAAATATCAGGAGCGGAGGCTCTGATACTAATTGAAATCACCTAGAGGGGGGGTGAATAGGTGATAATGCTAATCTAGTGAATTAAATGCGGAATTTAAAAACTAATTGCAATTACACTAAATTAGTGATGCACACACAACTAAGCCAAGCATATAAGTATGAATGATCAATGTGAAATGATGCAAGGCACAAAGTAAAGAGAGAGAGAGAGATAGAGTAAGAGTCAAGGGAACAAGCGCAAACAACAAGATATGTTTCGAGGTTCGAGCACCCAGCTCTACATCCCCGCCTTCACACAGAAGGATTTCAACTCCACTAGCTTGTCCACAAAGGACTCCCACAAAGGGAACCTCCACCGAGGATTTGGGGCAATAACAATTACAAGGAGTACCCAACTCCTCTCCTTACAAACACAACCTCCTCCTTGAGACACAACACCAAGCCAACAAACAATCACCTCACAACTTGAGGGATTAGCACAAAGCAACACAAGGATCACCTCACAACTTGAGGGATACAACCCAAATACACAACCTCCTCAACACAATGAGGGAAAGGCACAAAGCCAAGCAAAGATTGGGTTACAACTTGGTGGTCTAAACAACAACCACAAACAATCTCTTTTCCCACACAAGGATCCTATAGAATAAGATAGTAGATGTAGCTCAAGTGTGGAGAAAACCAAAGGAATGGAAATCCAAAAACTCAAAGAAAATCTTTAGGAAAAACTAGAAACCAAGATGAAGAAGTTGAATCAAAATCTTTTCCCAAAAACCCTTTCTTGATTTTCCAAACCTTAGCAAAAACACCAAATAGATTGTTCAATTTAAAGCCCAAAAACTTCTTTTGATTGCTGTGAAAATACTAGAGAGTCAGAAAAAATTCGCACAAAAAATCTTAGAGAAAACTGGCCATTAATGGGGTATTTATAGTCCCCAGAAAATTATAGCCGTTGTCAGCAGAAACTGCCAAAAATGAACTACCGGTCGACCGTCTGGTCGACCGTCCCAGATACAGAGAGCAACGCTCTCTATCCGGTCGACCGCTCGGTCGGCCGGGGGCAAACAGAGAGCAAACTGCTCTCAGTCAGTCGACCGGCTTATGGGGCAGCCAGCGTGCACGTATCCATGCACGTCGGTCGACAGCTTCGGTCGACCGGCTACATGGTACGGTCGACCATCCGGTCGACCGGCCTAGCCTGGCAGCTGCAGTTCTGAACCAGAAAAATAAGGTATTTATAATCTTACAAAATCCCATAAACACTCTAAAATTGCACAAAAAAAGTTTTATCATTTTATTTTGAAATATAAACTTGTGATAAAAATTTCATCACAAATAACAAACATTTTTGTGATTTTGTAACATTTTTGTGTCTTATCATTTTTACCAAAAATCAAAAACTGTATTTTCTAAAACTTGGATTTTTGAATTGAAAATACATTTTGTCCAAGACTTATCCAAATACAAAAACATGATATTAAACAACATTTAGGCATGATGTATATGGATATAATCCTATATACATGAAATATATATATATCCATGTTTTTGACTTTAATTCCAAAATATGTTTTGTTAAAAATACCAAAACATAAAACACATGAATAAGTGAGTCAAAACTAAGTTTGTCTAGGAAGTTAAGCATGCATGTATATAGAATGAATCTACTATACATAAAACCATTTAAACTTGTTTTGATCTATCTATTCATGAAACCAAGATCGGTTAAACCAAAAACGGAAAAACCGGAAACAAATATTCAAAACATGAAACGTGTGTGTTGTGAACTTGAGCATATCATACTATTCTAATCTTTACAATTTGGATCTAAACACAAAACTAAACTATGTACCGATGTCTTCTTGTAGAGCGCCGTCTCCAAGCCGACTCGATCCAAAACTTCGTGATCCACCGAGCTTGACTCCAATGAGTGCTATATATGATCTTGTCGCTCGGGCTCTTGAATCACTATGTGAAAACTTCCAAATCATCTTGTTGAAGCTAATCACCAACTAATATCTTGTTTAATGATCTGAAACTAAAATTACAAGATTATTAGTACACATAACTACATGAGTTAATCATCATCAAAACTAGAGTGGAAGGCCTTTGGGCCAACATGTAGAGGTGTTAAAGTTTTGTCCAGAACAAAGAAGATGACTGCCAACATGACATCTATATCACCGATTCAATTTGGATGAAATCTCCCACTAGCACCAACCGGAGTAGTTACCATACCGAAAGAAAAACTAAGAGTGGTCAATACTGATTCTCACAACCAGAGGGAGAAAGGTCTTATTCCTGTCCCTACTCCTCAATGAGAAACAAAGTGGGTCCATCTTGACTTTGTCGAAAGCCAGCAGTGGACGACTGTCATAAGCAGGAAGTTCAAAGGAAAGCCTAGAGCTTCCTCCAGTAATGTGGTGAGTATCTCTACAAGAGAAACTGAGAAAGATGTCACCTCTCTTACTACTTTAGGAGACGAGGAGTACGCCTTTGCTGCTGACACGTGCACACCTCTCACATCAAAGACTTGATCCAACAAGTAGTATCGGAAATAGTACAACAAGCCGACAATAAACTCCCCACAGCCAGCTGAGGAGGCAATCGAGCATTTCACGAGGCCTTCCGTGGAAAAGCAGAAGAGCTTCGGTATGTCAAAGCTCTTATGAAAAGCAGTGCGGGACCGTCAACTCCCTTCCTTTTTGTTGTCTTGGCTCAACTAACAAACATTCCCACTTGAATCACTCTCTATGAGCTCCTAAGACTTTCTAAGTCTACATAAGAGAAGCATTTGCAAATACAAAAGTTTTTGTAATCTAGATTCCTGCTATATGTGAAGAGGAAGATGGAAACCATTGCCACCATACCTCGAAGCAGTTTCCATGCATGTCCTTCACCCCAGAAGGCATGCAAGTCAAAGGAAAACATAACCGACTCTTGTATTACATAGGATATATTGGATCATCTAAAGTGAGTCGCATTTAGGTTGATCCAGGATCAACGTTGAGTATTATGCCCAGCAGGGTCATGCAGCATTTGGGAATCCCCACCCATTAGCTAAATGCTACTCAGATGACCATATATGGCTTCAATGCCAATGGTACATGCCCGATGGGAAAATTCAAGCTCAAGTATCAAATCGGGGACCTGAAATCTGAGGTGACATGTTATGTCATTGATACTGACACCCCATACAATTTGCTGCTGGGATGACCTTGGATTCACCGTAATGCCATCGTCTCGTCCACTCTTCATCATGTAATGAAATATATTGGTGAAGATGAAAAAGTGAGAATGTTGATTGCCGAAAGGCATCTATTCAAAGGAGTTGAGAAGTATTTTACTGATTCCCTCATTTATTAGGATTCTCTGTAGGCTGATGAGAATTCACACCCAGAAGAACACGACTCTGGCAATGAAGCAGATACAGAGCCAGAAGAAGAAGAATGTCCCTGGGAAATAAATCCTCTTGTAACGAGCATTGATAAGCTCGATTTCGATACCATCGCTAATGTTGAAAGCGAGTGGTTCATCAATGAAGATTTAGATTGGCTTACTTTTCTGCATTTGCTTCAGATTCTGTACCGTCGATGATTAGTCTCTAATTTTGCATAATTTTTATCACATCCGCATATTTATTTGATATAAAATTCTGCTAATAAAGCTTTGCTTCCTTTCCTATGTCCATGGTGTGCAAATGAAGAAGAAGACCCTAAATCACCATTTAATAGGTGATTAAAGGCCTACCAAGTAGCCATTGACTTTAGAGTGGAGATTTTGTCAGCCTAAGGCATCAAATTCAAAAACCAGAAGATCCACCTGACAGGGGATAGACAGGATGACACACTGCCTAAAGCCAGGTGCACGCCGCCCTGGCATGGCCGCGAAAACGCGGCCAGGGCCGCGTTTCCGCGGCCATACGGGCGCGGGCGGGCCGTGCTTTGGGCCAGGGGTCGTCCCCCTGGCCCCCTTTCCCTTGATGCCTATAAATACACCCCTGGGGTCTGAAGAGAAGGAGATCCAGAGTTTAGAGCATTATTGTAATCTTGTTTTTAGGATTGTAATTATTTTAGTTTCCTTCTTCTTCTAGTTTTAGTTTAGCCATTAGAGTGAAAGAGAGCGAGTGTGTAAGAGTTGTATTTGAACGTGACAAGCTAATACAAGTAACTACTTCACTTTCTTCTTTCTATTTACTTGTATTTTCCATTTGCTTTTACTTTCTTGTTGTAGTATAACTCCCTTTCTCTTTACTTCTTTTCTTTTGTTGTTTCTTTTACTACCATGTTTAACTAACTCTTCCATTGCCTGGCTAACTAATTACTAACCCACTAATCTCTAACAACTTGATTGATAAACCTAAATGAGTCAATAGTGTCAAATAAGCCTTGTGCAAACAAGAGTTATGATATCTTAAGACGAGGGTTCTAACTCTAACTTACATTCAAGTATTCACTTTCTTATATTTCACGCTTAACAGGTTTTTGATGATCTATGGATTGTATATGCTTTGCTTGTTTTTGTAAGTTAGAGATTTTCTTTTTAACTTACCGATACCATTAGTGCACTTGTGTCTTCCCGTATTCTCGCCTTCAATTGGATCTTGATAAGAGAATGTCCAAGTTTTTGTCGTGTTAAGCTAAGTTATAGGAAGAACATTCACTCGATTTCCACGTGAATAGTTCCTATACATAAGGGGTATGCTTGCCTATGATCCATCGCGAGGCTACATCTTCAAGAAGTTAGGGATTAGTAGGAGCACTTAGTAAAAAGTTAGCCATGTGTTTTTACCATTAAGAAAATCCAACTTTACAAACCACCAATCATTCTCAAACAATTCGTGAAACCAACTTGTTTTCATTTTTCAATTCTTTATTTGAAAAAAAGAACTTTCTCTTTTCTTAAACAAAGAAGCCGCATCAGGCTTTCATCGCTCTTCCTCCTTGTAGATATGACCCGTATAGCCACTTCGCTACTACGAAAGAATCACAAAAGCAGTAACATCGACCCACACTCTTTTTACTTATTCTTGTGCTTGCTTTTTGCCGATCAAATTTTGGCGCCGTTGCGGGGGAGGGAACGGCTTTATTGTTCAATACTAAAGATTTTTCTTTGTTCTTGCGTCTAGGAGAAGTACCAAGGAGCTTACTATCATGGGAAGCGAAAGTGGTGGCTAAAGACGTTGCACGAGGATTCATTTGCCCTCAGAAAAATTCGTGTAAAAGCGAGTTTCTCCGATTGAAGTACTAACAAACTCTTCTGCAAGGTTGCCGAAAGCCACTCAAATTGCTTTCTAAATTTTTTTTGTCCCTTGAATGCTTCACCTTATACATGTGTAATAAACTCAACAGAAATCCACTTGTTGCTTAATTGAAATTTAGATTAGACTTTGCATTTAAGCACGTGTCTATTTCAATTCATTTCAATTTCTATTGAAGAGTGCTGGAGAAAAGGTACGTGTGCATTCATATAGAATAGGACCCACATTTTGGAGTGATTTATCGCTTTGAGTGTTACCTTGTTGTGAATAAACTGCACACTTGCACAATTGACATTAAGGGCAAAATCCCAAATAAACAAGATAAGGTAGAGATTTCATCACCCTTCCTTAGCCCAAAAACAATCTCCAAGTGCACTCACATAACCCAAGCCTTAACTAAAAATTTATAGACGTTGGCCCTAGGGACATCTCGGACTCACTAAGAGATTAACTGAGGGTGAAAATTGCAAGAACTATACTCCTGCAAAATCGGTGTCTAAGGAAAGTGGATTGAGAGGCAAAGCCTCGAAAGCTCCGCAGTTTGGTGTAATTAAGGCCCGTGACTCACGCCCGGATACCTCCCACCGAGTTTTGCCCTTTCCTGGCTGATTAACTTGTAGTGAGTTCCTGCAAACAACCTCCCCCGGAGAATCGACCAGTTAGGAGTCGTCTAGGTCCAGGTACCTTAGACTAAGGCTTTGTGGTTGTTTTTCTTTCTTTTGTTTATTTATTTTATTCTTTTCGATTGTTTGTTGTTTTTACGTTGTTTATGGTGTGTTGCATTCAAGAGTGGGTGAGAGATCCTGTAACTTTCAGATTAGCTAGAAATACTTCTCTACCCTTGCATCCAGAACCGGTAATGGCGTCACTTCAGGACAGGTTTTACCCGATCAGAACCTCATTACCATCTTGTATAAAACTGCCTGAGGTAAATGGAAATAATTTTGAACTAAACCCTCAATTCATCAACACTCTCCCAAAGTTTATGGTTTAGAATCAGAGGACGCATACTTCTTTGTTAGGAAATTTGAAGAAGTGTGCCTAATGATCCGTATTCCCCAGCTAGGAGACGATGCCGTTAGGTTACGTGTCATTCCCTTTTCCCTAAAAGACCTAGCAAAGAAATGGTTGTACAGTTTGGCAGTAGATTCAGTCACGACGTAGGATGATTTCGTCAAGGCCTTCTTGAAGAAATTCTACCCAATTCACAAAACTGCCCTCATTAGAAAAAATATCATGCAGTTTAGGCAAGAACCGAGAGAGCCATTTTGGTGATACTTTGAGCGATTCAAAGATCTTCTAGCTCAGTGCACTCATCACGGTGTGGAGAAATGGCGTCAGTGTCAGATTCTCTACGATGATTTAGATTATCAAACAAAAATCCTATTAGAAACCATGTGTCTGGGAGGGTTCTTGCAAAAAGATGAGAACCAGGGTTGGGATCTATTTGAGGATTTAGCTGAGAAAACCCTGCAATGGGAGTCAGCCTCAAAAAAACCAAGGAATTCACAATCTATAGCTTCAAGAGGAGGGCTCCTATCTCTAGAATCATCCATAGCTACAGAAGCTAAGATTGTAAACCCAAATGAGGAGAATAGAGGCTCTAGAAATAAAAGAGCCAGTCAATGTCAACCAAATCAACTCACCACCAATTCACAATCCGGGTTGTTCATACTGTCAGGCACCAAACCATGTCTTTGAAGAGTGCCCTATTTTTCATACCTAGCAAGTGCCACCGGAATACCTAAATGTCGCCTACTTATGGCCGCCGCATAATCCGTACTCACAAACATACAATCCAGGTTTGAGAAATCACCCAAATTTCTCTTGGGTCCAGAACAATCCTCGTAGGCCTAATTTCTTCAACAATTTTCACCATCCCAGTCCTCCACAAAATTTTTCCAGTCAGGCTCCATCTTCCTCCTCTCAAAGTTCACCAATGGAAAAGAAATTCAGCAAATTGGAGGAGAGCATGGAAGCTTTTATGAAGTTCCAAGCCGCTTTCATGCAAAATCAGGGACAAACGCTGAACAGCCATTCACAGACTGTATCGAGATTGGAAATGCAAACGAGTCAAGTAGCTAGCTCTCTAAGTAAAAGGTCAAAGGACACTTACCTAGTCAGCCACTAGTTAACCCTAAAAACTCCAATCAAGCATATGAATTCAGGATCCTTCGATCAACCAGTGCAATACTGTTCACACACTTTGATCTGGAAAGAAGGTGGACAACCAGGTCTACCAACAAAAAAATTCAGTCCATACTAATCCTACTCAGCCTCCACCTCTGCTAGTCCTCCCAATCTGCTACTCAAACATCTGACGAGGACACAGCTGCTAAACAAGTTCATAAGCCTGTAGCACCATTTCCAATAGGCTTAGGAACAACAATAAGAATATGCACATGAAAAAGATGCTGAGATGTTTAACCAGGTCAAACTGAATGTGCCTCTTCTTGACGCTATCCAACAAGTCCCAGCTTATGCCAAATTTCTTAAGGATATATGTATGAAGAAGAGAAAGACAAATGTGCCCAAGAAAGTGTTCTTGGCAACCAATATAAGCGAAATTCTGTCTGGTCCCATTCTGATAAAATATAAGAATCCCGGATGTCCCACAATTTCCTGCACCATAGGACAAACAGAAATTAGCAGAGCACTCCTTGACCTATGAGCAAGTATCAACTTGCTGCCTTTCTTAGTATACCAACAACTTGGGTTGGGCGAGTTGAGTCCAACTCGAGTCACCATTCAGCTAGCTAACCGATCTGTGAAAATCCCGAAAGGGAAAATCACAGATGTCATTATCTGGGTCGGGGATTTCATCTACCCCGTTGACCTCATTGTGCTTGAGACCCAACCTGTGTCATATCCGCGGTCTCGAACTCCGGTCATCTTAGGACGCCCATTCCTTGCTATAGCCAATGCCATAATCAACTGTAGGAATGGGTCCATGCGATTGACCTTTGGAGACATGACGAAGGAAGTCAATGTCTTCAATCTTGGAAGACAACCTAGGGATATCAATGATCAGACGTTTGAGGTCGATTCTATTGAAAATCTGACCAGTGAGCATGAGAAAAGTATGGAGGTAGAAACAGAGGCAGAGTTTGATTTGGAGTATGAGGATTTTAATATGAACCAGATCGTAGATTCGGTAGTGAATTGGGCGTCAAGCCCAAGTGTAACTCATCATAGGATTGCAAGTCCAGAGATTGCCTCCAATGAAGAAACACTTTCTCTAGAGCTAAAAGCCTTACCTGAACACCTCAAGTACGCCTACCTGGGCGGAAGAGAAACTCTGCCAGTCATCATAGCATCCCACCTGACTGACCAACAAGAGGATAACTTAATGTCTATTCTGAAAAGACATAGGGAAGCCATTAGATGGCCAATGCAAGATATCAAAGGGATTAGTCCAGCCATAGTTCAACATAGAATCCATTTAACCGATGAAGCAACTCCCAGGAGGGACCCCCAGTGCAGGCTTAACCCACTCATGCAAGAGGAAGTAAAAGCGAAAATTATGAAACTATTAGACAACGGGATCATTTATCCCATTTCTGATAGCCACTGGGTTAGCTCGGTTCATGTTGTCCCGAAGAAAGTTGGCTTTACGGTGGTTGAAAATAAGCAAAAAGAGTTGATACAAACAAGACTGCCTACCAAGGTTTGTGTTTCTATCGACTATAGAAAGTTGAATGCAGCCACCCATAAAGACCACTTCCCTCTACCCTTCATCGACCAAATGCTTGAACACCTGGCTGGACACGAGTACTATTGCTTCCTAGATGGGTACTCGGGATACAATCAAATCCCCATTGCTGCAGAAGATCAGGAAAAGACCACATTCACCTGCCCGTTTGGAACCTTCGCTTACTAACGCATGCCCTTTGGATTATGCAATGCTCCCGCAACATTCCAACAGTGCATGCTTAGTCTTTTCTCCGACATGGTCGAACGTTTCCTTGAGATTTTTATGGATGACTTCTCCATCTACGGAGATTCCTTTGATCAGTGTCTTCATCACCTAGAGTTAGTTCTGCAGAGATGCAAGGAGAAGAATCTAAATCTAAACTGGAAGAAATGTTACTTCATGGTGAGACAGGGGATTGTCTTAGGCCATAAGATTTCTAGGAGAGGCATTGAAGTGGACAAGGCTAAAGTAGAAGTGATTGCTAAGCTTCCATTACCCAAAAGCATTAAGGATATTAGATCCTTTCTAGGGCATGCTGGGTTCCATCGACGGTTCATTAAGGATTTTAGCAAAATCGCTAGGCCCTTAACCAACCTGCTCGCTAAGGACATGCCTTTTGATTTTAACGATGATTGTTTCAAGTCATGGGGGAAGCTTAAGAAAGAACTTATTTCTGCGCCAATTATTTTTGCTCCTAATTGGGCCCAACCGTTTGAAATCATGTATGATGCCTCTGATTTTGCTATTGGCGCTGTTCTAGGACAGCGCATAGACAATAGGCAGCACGTGATTTACTACTCGAGTAGGACCTTGAATGACGCCCAACAGAATTATACAACGACTGAGAAGGAATTCTTGGCCGTTGTCTTTGCGTTAGAGAAGTTCCGGCCCAACATGTTAGGCTCAAAGATGGTGATTTTTATGGATCACTCGGCACTGAAATACCTCGTGACCAAGAAGGAAGCAAAAGCCCGGTTGATTCGGTGGATCCTTTTGCTTCAAGAATTTAACCTGGAAATTCGGGATAAACGAGATATAGAAAATGTGGTTGCTGATCATCTGTCATGAATTTCAAACGCACCGATCATACAAGCTCCAATCAATGAGGATTTCTCAGACGAGGACATCCTGGCCATTTTTAAGGAACCCTGGTATGCGGACATAGTCAATTACCTGGCCACTGGACAATTACCCACTGACTGGACAAAGCAAGACCAATGTCATTTTTTTGCCCAAGTACGGTACTTCTTCTGGGAAGAGCCATATATTTTTAAGTATTATCCCGACCAGATTATTCGACGATGCATACCAGAGGAGGAAAAAAGGAGTGTGCTAAGCTTTTTCCATGAACCTGCATGCGGAGGACACTTCGGTCCCCGCAAGACTGCAGAGAAAGTTCTACAAAGTGTGTTTTACTGGCCCACTTTGTTCAAAGACTCATACTATTTTGCAAGTCATGCGCAAATTGTCAGAAGATTGAAAAATTTCAAGAAGAGACATGATGCCCTGAACCCGATCCTGGAAGTTGAAATTTTTGATGTTTTGGGTATCGACTTCATGGGACCATTCCCTAATTCCTTGGGCAACCAATTCATTTGGTTGCTGTCGATTACGTCTCTAAATGGGTAGAAGCCGTGCCAACAAAGACCAATGACAACAAAGTGGTTGTTAAATTTCTCAAAGAGAACATCTTCTCCCGATTTGGCACTCCCAGAGCGATAATTAATGATAATGGATCGCATTTCTACAATCGAGTTTTTGAAGCTCTGATGCAGAAATATTCCATCAATCACAAGTTATCTACTCTGTATCATCCCCAGACAAATGGGCAGGTCGAAGTCACCAATCGACAGGTCAAGCTCATTTTAGAAAAGACTATCGGACAAAACGAAAGGATTGGTCGGTCAAACTTAACGATGCATTGTGGGCTTACCACACTGCTTTTAAGATAGTCCTGGGGATGTCTCCTTACAGAATAATATTCAGAAAAGCCTGTCATCTGCCAGTAGAGTTAGAACACCGTGCCCTCTGGGTCATTAAGCAGCTCAATTTTGATTTGAGTAAGGCCGGTGAGCTAAGGAGACTGCAGATCGCAGAATTAGAGGAGATACAGAATGAAGCCTATGAGAATGCTCGGATACCAAAAGCAAAATTAAATTTTTTATGATCAGATTATAAAATAACTTTACCCAAGGCGACAAGGTTCTGCTTTATAACTCTAGGCTTCATATATTCACGGGAAAGCTGAAGATTCATTGGTCTGGACCGTTCATTGTGCGTACCATTTTCCCACACGGTGCTGTGATTATTGTAGACCTTAAGAACAACACGGAATTCAAAGTTAATGGGTAAAGACTGAAGCCCTTCTTGACCACTGAGCCTATGACTCCGGATGACAGTGTGCTGACTCTTTTGCCCCGTCATACACCTAACCATAGCAATTAAAAAAAATGAAAAAAAAACTTATTGTTTATATGCTTACCCCTTCTACATTTTTTGACATTTCTTTAGCCTATTCACACTTGGCTGGCCTAAGTCCATGAAGACGGTGACATCATTTCTTCACCCTATTTATTGCATTTGCATTTACATAAATATTCATTGAGGACAATGTATTAGATAAGTATGGGGGGTGCTAACACTTTTTCTTTCTACAAAAAAAAAAATCTCCAGATTGAAAAGAATTTTCCTATTCTTTATAAAAATACCAAAAGGTTGTAGGAATTAAGGGACCTTATTAAAGAATCTTTATTTTTGCCTAAATAAACAAGAAAGATTAGTTTGACTAAGAGTTGGGAGAGACAAGGAAAATAGCTCATACCTTTTATTTAACCTTAGTAGAATATGTATAAACCACACACACATGCTTAGGATTTAGAGATACAACTCTAAAAAAAAACAAAACGCTGGATAATTGTGCCTCAAGAAGCATGATTACTCACGCCAAAAAAATAATAATCAATATATAATATATAAATAAATCTTGATTTCGTGGCCTACTCTACTTACATATTTGACCTGAGGGGTGTTTTTTCACCTTGTGCCCTAAAATCATCTGGTTTGGGAGTCATCGGTTTGATATGTGTTATATGAGTAAAGTAGAAAGCCTAATGAAACCAAGAATAATAGATAAATATTAATAAAATTAAATGATATTCAAAGTTGAGTTGAAAAATCTCAAGCACATCTCACTTACAAATTATGCATATATATCTAAAGCAAAATAACAGAATGAGTTAGAAGTATAAGATCCTTTCTAAATTTAAAGAAAAACCATAATTTCTTCTTTTATGAAGGCTAAAAATAGGAGGAATTATGAGGGTTGAATCTAATTCTTACATCATTCGGTCATTTTTACTTAAATGATTGAAAGTTCTTTTTCTTGAAAGAGGTTTGCTAACAACTAAATATTTTTTCACTTACTGGATTTTATGGGTGCAATCCGCTGAAAACCCTCAGGAGACAACACTCCTCCTCTAGTGAAAACCTAGAGGTTTAAAGGCTTGTTGCACATGCTCAGTGCAATCGCGTCACCTGCGAAAGTGGTGTAATAATTTTCTTATTTTTGTTTTGCTTGGACGAGCAAAAGGTAAGTGTGGGGGTGTGATAAGTCTCTAATTTTGCATAATTTTTATCACATCTGCATATTTATTTGATATAAAATTCTGCTAATAAAGCTTTTCTTACTTGATCCTAGGTCCATGGTGTGCAAATGAAGAAGAAGACCTTAAACACCATTTAATGGGTGATTAAAGGCCTACCAAGTAGCCATTGATTTTAGGGTAGAGATTTTGTCAACCCAGGGCATTAAATCCAGAAACTAGAAGATCCACCTAACAGGGGACAGACAGGACGACATGTTGCCCGAAGCCAGGCGCGCACTGCCTTGGCATGGCCGCGTTTCCACGCCCGTAGGGCGTGGGCGCGCTCGGGCTTTGGGCCAGGGGTCGTCCCCCTGGCCTCCTTTCCCCTGGTGCCTATACATACCCCCTGGGGTCTGAAGAGAAGGAGATCCAGAGTTTAGAGCATTGTTGTAATCTTGTTTTTAGGATTGTAGTTGTTTTAGTTTCCTTCTTCTTCTAGTTTTAGTTTAGCCATTAGAGTGAAAGAGAGAGAGTGTGTAAGAGTTGTATTTGAAGGTGACATGCTAATACAAGTAACTACTTCTCTTTCTTCTTTCCATTTACATGTGTTTTCCATTTGCTTTTACTTTCTTGTTGTAGTGTAACTCCCTTTCTCTTTACTTCTTTTCTTTTGTTGTTTCTTTTACTACCATGTCTAACTAACTCTTCTATTGCATAGCTAACTAATTACTAACCCACTAATATCTAACAACTTGATTGATCAAACCAATGAGTCAATAGTGTCAAATAAGCTTTGTGCAAATAAGAGCTATGATATCTTAAGACGAGGGTTCTAACTCTAACTTACATTCAAGTATTCACTTTCTTATATTCATGCTTAACGGGGTTTTGATGATCTATAGATTGTATGCTTTGCTTGTTTTTGTAAGTTAGAGATTTTCCTTTTAACTTGTCGATACCATTAGTGCTTGTGTCTTCCCGTATTCTCGCCTTCAATTGGATCTTGATAAGGAATGTCTAAGTTTTTGCCGTGTTAAGCTAAGTTATAGGAAGAACTTTCACTCGATTTTCACGTGAATAGTTCCTATGCATAAGGGGTATGCTTGCCTATGATCCATCGTGAGGCTACATCTTCAAGAAGTTAGGGATTAGTAGGAGCACTTAGTAGAAAGTTAGCCATGCGTTTTTATCATTAAGAAAATCTAACTTTACAAACCACCAATCATTCTCAAACAATTCTTGAAACCAACTAGTTTTCATTTTTCAATTCTTTATTTGAAACAAAGAACTTTCTCTTTTCTTGAACAAAGAAGCCGCATCAAGCTTTCATTGCTCTCCCTCCTTGTGGATACGACCCATATAGCCACTTCGCTACTACGGAAGAATCGCAAAAGCAATAACATCGACCCACACTCTTTTTACTTATTCTTGTGCTTGCTTTTGCCGATGATCAAACACTGGCACTAATGTAGGCAATGATCCTTAGTCAGAAATGAATGCTTTGATATCATTGCATGCACCAATAAAGTCGTCTCTTCTGGTACGCAAAATGATTAGAGACGCACACAATGCCCTCTCTAAAGTACCACCAAGCGAAAAGGTCAAAAAGCTAATTCTATTCGGGCGGATCGAAATAGAGCCCGTAGCTTGTGAAAGCTCAGGGGGTAATTCTAAGTCTTCACAATTCTTCCATTATGAACAAAAGTCACGTCACATGATAAAAAGAATGGGGTATGATTTTATCAAAGAATCAGGCCTTAATTTCAGTATGTACTACTTCGTTCATTTGCACCAAAAGGCAAAGACCCCGATTACTATCACAAGACTCGAAGAGGAGTCAACTATGTATCTACACCAGTCTGCTCATATCCTGAGTCTGAAGAAGAGGTCTATCATGATAGCTCATCAGTAACATCGTTATGGGACTCAGATGTTAGCGTCAGTGATATCTTCAAAAGTCTCTCAGTGAACATGGTATCAACCAGCCACTTGGAAGATAATAAAGTGGATACCTTTGAATCTGAAGAATTAATTCAGTCGGACTCTGATCCATAGATTAAACACTTAAATACTCTTTGGGATATACGCTTTGAACAACGCGAACAGTCTCCTGCGGATAAAGTGACTTAGATAAATCTTGGAGATGAGGATAACCCCCATCCCATCTTCATAAGTGAGAGCTTGTCTCCTTCCGAGAAAGAAGACCTAATATAGCTCATATGAGAGTATATAGATGTCTTCGCTTAGAATTAAGAGGACATGCCCAGGCTCGATCCCCAGATTGCTATGCATCGGCTCAACATTAACCCGGACACCAAACCAGTCAAAGAATAACAATGACAGTTCCATCCCAAGATCATGGAAGCAATCGAATCAGAGGTCAAAAAGCTTATAGACTCTAGTTTCATCAGGGAAGAGTAACATCCGGATTGGGTGGCCAATATCGTTCCTGTTTCCAAGAAAAATAGAAAGATCCAGATTTGCATCAACTATCGCGATCCAAATGCCACTTGTCCTAATGATAAATTTCCTCTCCCGATCACGGATGTTATGATTGACAACACGTGCAGTTTTGAGAGGATGTCTTTCATGGATGGCTTCTCAAGGTACAACCAAATAAAGATGTACCCTGAAAATGAAAAGCACACATCTTTCAGGATGCCTTTGGGAGTATACTTCTACACAGTAATGCCCTTTCGCTTAAATAACGCTGGTACGACATATCAACGTGCTATGAATGCGATCTTCCATGATCATATACACAAGACCATAGAATGCTATGTCGATGATATCGCTGTAAAAAGTCACGACAAAGGCGATCACCTCACAGACCTGAAAAGAGTGTTCGACATCATGTGGGCTTATCAGTTGAAAATGAATGCATCCAAGTCCTTCCTGGGGGTAGCTAGTGGCAAATTTCTTTGATTTGTTATTATATCCAAAGGAATTCACCTGGATCTGGAGAAGATCCGTGTCGTTAAAGAGATGCAACCTCTGAGAGATCTCAAAGAACTCAGAGGTTTACACAGATGACTGGCGTATATCCAAAGATTCATATCGAATCTCTCAGGGCGCTACCAACCCTTTACTAAGTTAATGAAGAAGGGAGTTTCCATTCATTTGGGACAATGCTTGCCGAGAAGCATTCGAGGAGATCAAAGAGTTTCTCATACACCCGCCCGTTCTGGTAGTTCCAGTATCAGGAAAACCTTTCATGTTATATGTTCGAGCGATGGATCTTTCCTTGAGAGCTTTACTATCCCAAACAATAATCAAAATCACGAACTGACAATCTACTATTTAAGTAGAACATTGATTGGGACAGAGCACCGTTACAACCCAATTGAAAAGGAATGCTTAGCGTTGATCTTCGCTATCTAGAATATGCGACACTACCTCATGGGGAAACGCATTCAAGTCATCTCCAGAGTTATCCTTTGTGATTGCTCATGATAAGTCCATCTTTGTTTAAACTGAAGACTAGCGAAATGGGCCATATTGCTCTCACAATACGAGATGCAATTCATGCCACAAAAGGTGGTCAAAGGGCAAGCTGTGGCAGATTTTCCGGCCGATCATCCAGTTTCAGGAACTTCAAAACTTTATGACGATCTCCCAGGTGAGATTGCAGAAGTTAACGTCATCGATGACTCCTCAGAAGAGCAAGTGTGGCAACTGTTCTTTGAAAGAGCATCAAAGATGAACCCTGAGGGAAATATCATCGCAGGTGTGGGGGTAGTACTTATCTTCCCATATAACTATGTGATCCCTTGTGCATTCTCATTAACTGAGTTGTGTTCCAATAATGTCTCGACATACAATGCTCTCTTGATCGGGATACAACTTGCTAAAGAGATTGGAGTTAAAAATCTCAAAGCATATGGTGATTCAAAACTCATCATCAACCAAGTTCACGGGGAGTGCAAAGTCTGACATGAAGACTTGGTGTCCTATCACAACGTAACCATTGTCATTGCAGAGAAGTTTGAAAACTTCTACATTGACCATGTACCGCGTCAGTAAAATGCGCATTTAGACACAATGACATCCCTCACTGCTTCATTGGTCCTTCCAGTCGGAGCCACGGAGAGAGTACTTGTCTACAGTCATGAATTGTACTGTAGAAAATTCACCCTTAAAGACTGTAAAACTCCAAGAAGAGACCTTCAAGTCAAAGAGGTTCTTGAGACTTCGACAAGTCTTGGACCTAGAGATTGGTGATTCTCTTACATTGGCTTCATCTTATATTGCATATTGCGTAATGACCCCAAGGAGGCTGTTGCCATAAGAAAGAGGGCCCCTCAATTCTATTACAATGCTATCATGCAAACATTGTACCACCGATCATATGATGGAATCCTACTTCGATGCCTTTCACATAAAGAGGCACATGAAGCACTCAAAGAAGCTCATGACGGCATGTGCAGGGCTCACCGACCTGGACCTAAGCTCAGAGACCAATTTAGAAGACTTGGTTATTTCTGGCCGAAGATGATCCCTGACGCCATTAATTATACTAAGCGATGCCATGTCTGTCAGATCCACGATGACTTCGTCATTCCTCAAGTGCCAAGAAATCTTCATCCCACATCCTCTTCATAGCCATTCGAGATGTGAGAAATGGACGTGATTGTACCCATCAGTCCTCCAACGTCTAAAGGACATTACTTCATCTTGGTCATAACGGATTACTTCTCTAAATAGGCGAAAGTTGTTCCCCAGAAGGAAGTAAAGACACCAAACGTGATCAAGTTCATCAAACATCACATGCTCTACTGCTTTGGTGTACCCCAACGAATCATCCACGATAATGGACCCCAATTCATCAGCCAAGCATTTTCAGAGGTTCTGTAATAAATTCAGAATCCAAAGTGTATCATTAATGACATACTATTCAGCTGCTAATGGCCTTACAGAAGCCTTCAACAAGAGTAATAGGAAGCTTCTCAAGAAATTTGTCTCAAAAAGTTAACGCGACTGGGACAACAAAGTAGGCGAATGCTTGTGGGCTTACTGCACAATGGTGAGAACCCTGACGAAAGCCGTGCCATTTTCCTTGGTGTACGGATGTGAAGCTAGACTCCCACTGAAGATCTAGATCCCATCTCTATGATTTGTCTTGACAACCAAGATGGCAGACAAGAAAAAGCATCGATTGCGCCTTCAGGAGTTGGAAGCTTTAGATGACAAACGTCTGCAAGCCCATTAGCAAATTAATCTCTATCAAGCTCATTTTCAAAGCCTTCAATAAGAAAGTCAGAAAATAGATTTTCAAGAAAGGTGACCTTGTCTTAATAGTCAGAAGATCCATGGTTATAACACATAAGACGAAAGAGAAATTTTAACCCAAATGGGAAGGATCATTTGTGGTAGAGTCAATCTACTCAAATGGAGCATACTGCCTCATAACTCCAGACGGCGATACGCTCATGATGCCTATCAATGACAGGTTTTTGAAGAAGTACTATCTTTAACAGGACTTTTCTCATGATCAAGTTAACACCACACCTCTAATCAAAGCTTCAAGATCTAAGATGTTTGGAAGAGCGCCAAAGAAGAGCTTCTTCCTTCAACGGATCACATCACGATCTACCAACACTGAGCTGATCGAACATTGTTGACATCACGGTGCATGATGTTGACATCAAAGAGACAAAGTGTGAAAATTCAATTTTAAACTTGTCACTCTTCTCATGATCAAGTTAACATTACACCTCTGATCAAAACTTTAAGATCCAAAATGTTTGGAAGAGTGCCAAAGAAGAGCTTCTTCCTTCGACAAATCACATCACGATCGACCAATGCCGAGCCGATCGAACATTATTGACATCACGATGCATGATGTTAACATCGAAGAGACAAAGTGCGAAACTTCAGTTTTAGCCTTGTTACTCTTCTCATGATCAGGTTAACATTATACCTCTGATCGAAGCTTCAAGATCTAAAATGTTTGAAAAAGTGCCAAAGAAGAGCTTCCTCCTTTGACGGATCACATCATGGTTAACTGACGTCGAGCCGATCGAACATTGTTAACATCACGATACATGATGTTAACATCGAAGAGACAAAGTGTAAACTTTAGTTTTAGTCTTGTCACTCTTCTCATGATCAAGTTAATACCACACCTCTGATCAAAGCTTCAAGATCCAAAATGTTTGCAAGATCGCCAAAGAAAGCTTCTTTCTTCAACAGATCACATCTCGATCGATTGATGCCAAGCCGACCGAACATTGGTTACATTATGATGCATGATATAAATATTAAAGAAAGGACAAAGGAAAAATATCAAGTTTTAGCTTTGTCACTCTTCTCTAATTTATCTATGAACATCTGATGCCTCCACGGCTAAAGGATAGAGAAAGTAGTTGGCATTTAAGTCTAATAGAAAATCCTTGACAACTCATTATGCTGAGGAAAATAACACGGCTAGCCCAACTCAAATGGTTGTTAGTAAAGGTATACCAAATCCGTTGATAGCTAAGGGTTTGCAAAAAAATCCTGAGGGACTTGATCCAGCTTTTCCTTCCAAAACCCATTACCAATTCCCGTGTATGGAATGGTAAGACCTCAAAAAAGTTATAATTATTTCTCCAGCGAAATAATCATAAAATCAAACATGTCAAGTTAATACTACACCTTTGACCAAGATTGCTCATATCGCAATCGAAACTACTGTTAAGTTAACATTATACATCTAACAATGATTTCTATTCAATAGAATGACAAGTTCACTAAATTTCTCAAATCGCAAAATCAGACCTCTGACCAAAATTGCTCACTTTGCAATGTAAATCTCCATTAAGTTAATATTATAACTATGACAATGATTTTCTCGATTTTTTCCTACGAAAACGAGACCTTCGATGCTAAATTAAATATCAAACCTCTTGCATCCATTTCATTGTTAAGTAAAGTTTGCGTTTATGACAATGATCCTCCCTTGGGCTTTCTTATCGAAGCCGATATGTCAAATGCTAAGTTAATATCATACCAATAGCATTTACCTCGCTGTTAAGTTAATATTAAACCTATGACAGTGATTTTCTCAGTTTTCTCGATGAAAATGAGATCTCTTTGATGCTATGTTAATATTACACTTCTAACATTCACATCCTTGTGAAGTTAGTATCACACCTCTGATAATTCAATTTGCTTCCAATTGTAAATCTTAACCAATCACGTTAACATTACACCTCTCACGGAAAAAATTTTCATAAATCCCCAGTGAATTTAACTCCACTTGTTATTCTCATCGATAGGATAACAAGTCCATAAAATTTATTCAAATTATGAATTTAGTTCTGTCAAGTTAACATCACACCTCTAACAGTAACCTTTTCAAATTTCTTGACAGAATTTTCAAATTTTGAGTTGTTATGTTAATCGTTACCTCTAGCAATCAAAGTAAATCGCTTTCATTTTTTTAATTTTCAAAACACAAAAAGAAAGTTAAGACAAGATGAAGGCAAAATTATCACTTTTATTTATATCAAAATTAAAAAGTGAACAAACACTCTTTTATTCAATAAGGTGGAGTGTTACAAAACAAAAGAAGGAACAGAAAATTATTCTCGCTCAGCGAGAATTGTATTTGTTCCTTGAGGTGTTGGATATCCCTTTGGCATGCCCTTCTGACCGTCGCTAGAGCTTTGACCTGCAACTCTTCTTCTGGCAAAAACTTCTTCAGTAGAAATTGGCTTCATGATTGGATTGGTCTACACGCAAAACAATAGATCCAATTTCTCTCCTTTGAGAATGATGGTGTTTCTCGAGGTCGAAATGCAATCTGGTGTGAAAGACCTCCTCCCTTACAAGACTGTAATCATTTGCTTAATGGAAGATTTTGCCACCAAAAGGTCATCCAATGAGATGGGTTTTTCATCGCTGTCACTCCTTTGAACAAGATTGGTGAAGGGAGGATCTGAGATCATACTAGTGCATCATGTCTAACATTATCCGAGTGCAAACCAATAATGCTCCAAGAAGGTTCAGAACTGACAAAGCCAGTTTTTGTCCTCATCATACAGATCCCCCTCTCCCTCTTTGATGCCATCTCTGAAGAGAATCTCTAACTTTCTAAATGATTGTTGATCAAACGAACCTGCTGTTTCTTGTTGGCTTCAGTGAAAGCAACTTTCTTTCACAGGATGGAGGGGACAGTGGAGTCAGCACCGTCGATATCGCCGAGGCCTGCAAAAAGAGAAAACTGGAGGTTAATTTCTCAAAGGCAAAAATATGTCAAGATATTGAGTGCGAGGCTCAACATGAGACCCGCATCCAATGGTTGAGACGCGAGGCTTACATGAAGCTCTCGTCTGAACTCCAGGCTTAGAAAATTTTCTAAAGTCTTGAGACTCAAACACGAATCTTATGGGCTAGACCCGCATTTAACATCTCAAAATACGAAGCTCACTATACTCACGTCTAGAATCTCAAAAAGCGAAACTCGCTAGGACGCGAAAATCACATCAACAAAATTAGAACTTAAAGATCGCCAAATCCATGTTCTATTCATCAACACAAGAGTCGCGTTTACAAATTAAGCATGGACTCGTGAATCTTAAATCGACTGTCCAACTCCAAAAGAAACTTTGAAAACTTCAGAAAGAAGTTAAGAGACAGTATCTCTTCATGATGTAGCAACAGCAAAAACTTCAAAAAGAAGTTAAGAGATAGTATCTCTTCATGATCAGCAATAGCAAAGCATCAAGAAGACAGTATCTTGCCATGTCCGACAATGGCAAAAGCCATTTCCTACCTGAAGAAATCACCCATTTTTGATGATCATCATATTGAACTTGACCAATTTCATACTTTTGAAAGTCCCATTGACAAATTGGCAAGTTCTCATTTTTATGAGATTGAACCGAATGAGATATGTGACTTTGATTCTCAAATCTGTGATCAAGTTCAAATTCCCGAATCAATAGTGACTCCTGTTTTGTTACCCGACTTAGGTAATCTTTTAGAGTCAGATTTGATTCCTACACCTATCATTCCTGAACTTGAGTCACCAATATTGAGTCACATTCCATTGTGGGAAGATGATTGTGGACTTGAGTTTCAACTTCTTGACTTGGACACACTTCTTGAAACAAGCTCGACTCCTGAACCCTTACTTGATTTAAGTTTCTTTCCTGAGTCGGTATTCGTTCCTGAACCTATCATTCTTGAGTCCAAGTCAACCATTCTACCAAGTCACATTCTTTTGTTGGACATAGGTATAGACCATGACTCTGTGATGATTTTTCAGGACTGGTCATGTAAAGGGAGTAAGTTTCACGAGAGGATCTTCCATGATCCTATTCATTCTGGGGACTGTAAATATGTAAATAAAAAAGAGGTCAATAAAGGTAGGTCCCGTGAACTACCACGTTATCTTGTTTGGGCCGCATTTCGTGGACCAATTAGACCACCACCGGAACCACCACCCTAAGGTAACTTACGCCTTCCCTTGTTCTGTTTCATGCATATATGCATACATTCATACATTGAGGACAATGCATGAGATAAGTGTGGGGGTGGGCTCTACTAACATACTAACATAGGTAGACACTAAAACATTTGCTAATAAAAAAAAAAATTTTTTAAATTTTTTTTAAAAAAAATTGTTATAAAAAGGAAATATTTTGACTTATTTTTTGAAAGAAATCTAAGTTAGTTTTAAGGATTAGAAAAATCATGATTAAGATTTCTAAAAACTTGGTCAAAATAAATAAATTGTTGAATTTTTAGGTATAGGAAAAGAATTGAATAATTAATTAGTCTTGATTTTTACCTTAATGAAATTTGCATACCTAATGCATATCTAGGATTCTAAGACGAAGACCTTTGTGCCTCATATAAAAAAAAAAAGAAAAAAAAAAAGGAGAAAATCACTAATTAAGCTGATACATGTGCCTCAAGAAGCATAAGTATTCATGCCTAAAGGTGAGTAAATAAAATAAAGTCCTTAGTTTTGGGGCCTATTTCACTCGAATTTTAGTCCGCGGGGTGTTTTTCTCACCTGGTGCCCTAAAGCCAACCGGTTTGGGAGTCATCGACTTTAAGTTCGTTACATGGGTGGATTAGAAAGCCTAAGGAAACTAAGAAAAAAATTACTTATATGTATTAACACATCTAATAGTCAATTAGTTAGGCATTAGGGCCTCAAGAAGCCTTGGTACTTACACGAAAGAAAATTAGATGAGTTATACATATCAAAAAAAAATAAAAAAAATATATATATATTTTTAAATAAATAATAAAGAGGCATGAGAGTCCAAGTTAAAGAATTCCTAGTAAAAACATAAGGATGCATATGATTTTTGGTAACGAAAAAGACTATATTAGAAATTCAATTTTAATTCTTACCTAAAATGAAAAACAATTAACCTTATAAAGACTAAGTTTAAAGAATGAATAAAAATGAGGATCCTAAAACTTATAGACTACTTAATCTCTTCAATAATAATTCAAATATTTTTCTTTTTATGGATTTTGTGGGTGCAATCCGCTGAAAACCCTCACGAGACAACACTCGTCCTCTAGGGTAACCTAGGGGTTTAACGGCTTGTTGCACATGCTAAGTGCAACCGTGATTCCTACGAAAGTGAGTTAGGTTAGATTAATTTTTCTTTTCTTTTTCTTTGTTTTTACTCGAGGACGAGCAAAAAGATAAGTGTGGGGGTATGATTGGTAGTGAAAAGTGCATTTTTATCATCATATTTACCATCACATTTTCATATTTATTCATTTAATTCTGCACATTTATTAATAATTTGTAATTTATTGTGTGCAGGCCTCGAATTCTTATTTTTATAATAAAAAAAAGCTTAATGAAGCCCAAAAGCCCACATTTGAAGCCCAAGTGCAAAAGTGCAAATATCAATTGTCAAAGTGCAAATACACAAGGGCTAAAGTTGCAATTATTAAAGATGAGGAAGGATAGAATTCTACCCAACCCTAAACTCTTGCAGGATGAGCATAAAAGCCAAAGATGAGAAGAAAATTTGTTTAAAGGAGATTGGGAGAATACAAAATCTAGATAACTTGATTTCCAAGTTATATCCATATCCCAACATTAAGAGCCAGGATCATACTTCCAGAAGCAGGCGCCCAGATGGACGGACCAGGAGAGGCCACGCGCCAAAGCGCGTGGCCAGATTCCACAAAAATGCCGCAAATACGCGGCAAAATCCAAGATTCCGCGGCACTTTGAGCTTATCCAGAAACCAATTTTCGTGGGCAACTTCATCCGGGACTCCTCTACCTTCTGCACCTATAAATACCCCCTGCAGTGCAACGTACAGAGTCGTCCAGCGTCCAGCAAAGGGCCAAAAGCTAGGGTTTAGTTTCGTTCTTTCTTCTAGTTTTGTAATTAGGGTTTCTTTTTATTTTCAAGAGAGAGAGAGGTTTATATTGAGCGTGACACCGATGTATCTTCCTCTTCTCGGCCATTGTATTCATGAATAAAGGTAATATTTTTCTTTTGTTTATTATTCTTGTGTTTTACTTTTCCTTTTGTTTTCTATTTCTTTTTCTCTGTGATCTCTTTGTGGCTTATTGATGAACATGCAAGTGAATTCCAAGCAAGTATAACTAAGCTACGTGAGAGCCAACGATAGTTCATGAAAACGTTCTCCACTTCCAAAGCTTCGCATCACTTCGTTCTTGATATGCTTGACGATATAATGTGCACAAGGACCGGGCTCGAGTTTATGATCTATGCGTTGAACGCCTCCTAAGCAAGGTAGAACATGTAAGGTTTTCACGTTTTTCTTCAACCAAACTCAAGTAAGTATTCTTTTCTTTCTTTTCTTTTCTTTTCTTTTTGTAGATTAAATCATAACTCATCTCCATATTCTTTTTCCGACCATTGTAAATAGCGCTATCTTTCTAACTTAACTAATAAAAATAAAAACTTTAGAGAAACTTGCTTAACGCTTTCATCGCAGTCCCTCCCTGAGGATCACGACCCGCATAGCCCTGCTACCGCGGATTAGAATTGAGAACTTGCACATCTATTCTTAAAACTAAAATACTATATTTTGTGTGCAGGAAATCTCAGTCAACACCAAGTGTTGGTAGACTGAGAAGGGAGTAAGTTGATACTTGCTCTCAGATCAAGAAGTGCATGATTAATTACAATTTGACCTATTGGGTAAGAAATAGTAGGGTAACCGGGATCCTTGTACTTGACAGGGATTTGATTGGACTATAACTCACTAATGTTAGTGTCTAGAAAAACCTTCTTGAGAATATTAGTCTTTCTCTTCTTGGTGCACATGTCCTTAAGAAATTTAGCATAGCTAGGAACTTGTTGGATTGCATCACGAAGAGGTACATTTATCTTGACTTGATTAAAAATCTCACGTACCTTATCCATATGTGAACTTTGTTTATTTTTAAACCTATTTGGATAGGGTGCTATAGGCACGTGCACATTTTCATCTGACTTGTCTTTTTTAGTGTTGTCGGAGTCAAGTTGAGGTGGAGTGGGATTAGTAGAGGCGAATGCTTGTTTTGAACTTGATGGTGTTGATACTTGATTTCCAACTTGCTTTCTCGATCGCAATGTATGAATCAAATTCCATTGGTTCATGTGATCCTTTTGAGCCAAGTGAGCTTGACTAGTGTTCCTAGGGTTTGTTATCGGTTGACTACGTAAAGTTCCTTTGGGCTTTTCACTTAGAGAACCGGCTAACTGACTCATTTAGACCTCTAACCTCGATATGGCTTGTCCTGTGTTTTGCATGAAAGATGCAAGAATCTTCTCAAAATTCGTTGAGTTCTTTTCAAAGTGGGGACCTTAGGGAACTTGGTTGGGAAATGTTTGTTGATAATTGGAAAAATTGGGCTGATGGTTGGAGGGTGGGAATTGTTTATTTTGGCTCTATGAGAAATTCGGGTGATTCCTCCAACCAGAATTGTAAGTTGGAGCGTAGGGATTGTTGGCGGGCCTTGTGAAGGCTGCATTCATATGCTCGCGCAATATTTGATGAGCTAAAAAGACGGGACATTCCTCAAACACGTAGTTCATGGCTTGACAATAAGTACAGCCCGCAGAAGGTGTTGGGCAGACTTGGTTCACTGAGACTGGTTCTTTAGTTTCTAGAGCTAATAATCTTCGCATCACAACAGCTAGTTTAGCTTCGGTAGCTATGTTTGCCTCAATGGAATGGACACCTCCCTTAGAAGAGCTAAGGTCATTAGTCCTAAATTTTTTCTGAGTTGGTTCCTATTGGATGGTCTTATCAGCCAAGTCTTAATATAATAACCATCCTTCGTCTTCATTCTTTTTCAAAAATCCTCCTTGGCACATGGATTCTACTAGGGTTTTTGTTTGATATTCTATTCCATCATAAAGAGCTTGGCAAAATCGCCATTTCTTTATCCTATAGTGAGGGCATTGGGCAAGGAGGTCCTTAAAACGTTTGAAGTACTTCCAAAAAGGTTCATTAGCTGTTTGCTTAAACTACAAGATGCTTTTTCTAATTTGTGCAGTCTTATGAACGGGATAAAACTTCTTCAAGAAGGCTTTAATGAAATTATCCCATGATGATATGGAACCGGCTTCTAGACTGTAGAGCCATTTCTTTGCTAAGTCTTTCAAAGAGAATCGGACAAAACATAATTTAATGGCATCTACTCCTAAGCTGGGTATTTTCATATTAGACATACTTCTTCAAATTCCCTTATGAATAAGTATGTATCCTCGGATTCAAATCCATGAAACATGGAAAGAGTGTTGATATATTGTGGTTTTAACTCAAATTGGTCGTCTCCTAAATCGGGCAGCTGAATGCAAGATGGAAGAGAGGTCCTAATAGGATAGAACCTATCTTGCAGTGATGGTGATTGTGCCATATGTGAATTGGGTTTTTGTTTGGGTGGTGAATTGTTCCTAGTTAGTCTAGATGTGCTGTATCTCTCGACCAAGCTGACATGCACAATTAACAAATAAGTTCACCTAATAAATCAAGAAAGAGAAAAAAATAATCAAGAATCAAAAATCCTAATCTAGGGTAAGCCTGGACCTAGACGACTCCTAACTTTAGACTGTCTTTAGGAGGTATATTTCTGACCTTAACCACAAGTTAATCGGCCAGGTAGGTGGCAAGGTTGGTGGGAGGTTATCCGTCAAAGACGTTCTTTAATTAAGTAACCACCAACCTTCGGGCTTTTGGCCCTTAATCCCCTTCCTAGACACCGATTTGGCGAGATTTAATTTCGAACAGCTTCCTCCTTCAGCTAATCTCCTAATGAGTCCGAGTTAACCTAAGGCCAACGTCTAGTCAATTTTTATTTAGGGTTAGGGTTGTGAGTGCAACAGAGATGATTTGTGGGCCAAGGAAGAGTAATAACGTCCCCACCTTATCTTGTTTATAGGTTTTGCCCTTAAAGTGATTTAGTGCATATGTAAAGCAATAGACAAGAATTCACTCAAAAGTAGTAAATCAGCCAAGGGTGTTTCCTAGTCTAAATGCAATGCAAATGTACCTTGTCGCCAGTACTCTTCAACATAAATTAAAGAAATTGAAATAGACACGTGCCTATGATGCAAGAGTCTAAATTTTTTTTTAATTAGTCAACTAATAGGTTACTGTTAATTAATTAGCAGTTTGCAGGATGATCACAGAGAAATATTATCAACTATAGAAAATAGTACTTGCAATTTACAGCAGCCCTACAAAATTGAAAGCACAAATAACCTACTAATGTCGCGGAACCGCTGCAGTAGCCGCGAAAACGCAGCTTTTCAGTGTTGCCTCTGGCTCTGCCTTCTAGGGCAGAGGCACAGATTTGCCAATTTTCCTGTGCTGCAATAAATTTTCCTATTAGCAGATCCTGCAAACAGAAACAAAATAATTAGTTTTAGAGAATATCGTAGCGTTCCCTCCCTGGCAACGGCGCCAAAATTTTGATTGAAACGGGAAAATAATAAAGAAAGAATTAAAGTTAGAAAGTCTTAGCCTCGTTTTAATGTAACCGCGTAGCAAGGGCTAGACGGGTCGATCCACAGGGAAGGATGCGATGGAAGCTTTTCGGAACGAATTCTCTAACAATGAGCTAGTAAAAGAAGAAATTATGATTGTAAGCAAATATTTTAAATAGAAATAACGAATATGGCCAATTAATCATCTACCACAGCCAAACACTAGTCTATTAAGAATAAATATCATGTTGAACCTATAAAGATTAATGCTAGATTGTTGCTTCAAATCTAAGAAAGAAAAGTAAGAAAGAGTAAACCATGTTTACAGTACACTAGTTGAAACTAAGCATTAGTTTTTCAAAGTCCCAAAGTATAGTTTAAGAAAAGCAGTTTTAACTTAATGTTAAACCATCAAAGCATCAAGTATAAACCAAGAATAATTATTAAATAGTATACCCTAAACCGAGTTTAACTCAAATCATGACTAATCTTCAAGAATTATTATTTACTTACCCTAAGGTTTTTAACATGCATAGAGTTCACTCAATTTATCTTCACAGATCTAGATTTTAGTTGGTGGAGAGATTAGCAAGCTACTAAAGAATTAGTTACACATAATTATGGTAGAATTTAGCATGGTATTTAAAGATTGCATAAAAGAGATGAAAGTAGAATAAAAGAGACACAAATTAAAATAGCAAAGAGATTGAAAAAGAATAATGACCTTTATTGAATTTGTCACCAACTCAGTACAAAGCCTTCTCCTTTCTTCAACTCTTCTTCAAAGTAAAAAAAATAAAAACAAGAAAAATACAAGTAAATTTGGAAAGAAAGAGGATCTAAAGAAAACCCTAGACTTGAGCTTCTGAGATCTGCCCTTCCTCTGTTGCTCTGCAGGGGTATTTATAGGAGAAAGCTAGAGGGATAAGAAGCGTATGAAGATAGGAGGAGCAAAAATTTTTGAATTTGAATTCTCCTCTTATCTCCAAACTTGTTTTGACTTATCCGTAAAAATTCAATTCTGACCTGCAACTTGTTATCATGTTGATCACTGAATATGGCTTAACTGACGGCTGAATTGGAAAGTGTGATCAATATAAGAGTTTTAGTCCTTAAAGTCTTCTTTTTGGAGCTTCTTGTATCATCAAATTCGAGTTTTGATAGACAAAGTTATGATTGAAATACTAAATAATGTCAGTCTGAATCTAGATTAAATTCAGATTTTCTCTCTTGTGGTGCAAGCAATCTGGTTCAAATAGAAGTCCATCTCTATCTTTAATTAGGATGATGGTTCATCTTGTTCTATCTTTCTCCTCCTTTAGATTTGAATAGCAATTAGGAGTCCTACTTTATCCTTCCTCCTCGTCCCCTAGATTTTAAATTAATAATTTAAAATCCAAGTTTAGATTATGTTAGATAAGATAGAAGCTTCTAAATTACTAAAATAAATCATGCATGTGGGCTTGTGGCCTTTTTGGGCTTTTGGGCTTCAATTGGGCTTCATTTATTTATTCTTTAATTACTCAAGGCCAGCACAACTTTAAACTATAAAACGTTATGTAGCAGTGCTTTATAAAAAAATAAGTAGGAAAATATGATGATAAATATGATAATAAATATGCACTTTTGACTACCTATCAGCTTGCAGAACTATGAACACATCTCACAGATGTTGGTGATGCTCAGCTTCACTTGAACTATAGATTAGGATGTCGCCAAAATAGACAACCATAAATTTTCCCAAGAAAGACTTAAGCACTTGATTCATAAATCTTATAAAAGTGCTCGGTGCATTGGATAGTTCAAAGGGCATGACCATCCACTGATACAGTCCTTCTAGAGTCTTGAACACCGTCTTCCACTCATCTCCTAGCCTAATGTGAATTTGGTGGTAGCCGCTCGACAGATCAATCTTTGAAAATAGTATGACTCTCCTAATCGATCCAACATGTTATCAAAGTGAGGTATCAAAAATTGATATCGGATAGTGATCTTGGTGATGGCTCGGCTGTCCACGCACATGTGCCAACTTTCATCATTTTTGGTATCAAAAGGACCGACACCGCACATGGACTCATACTCTTTCTAATGTTCCGCTTCATAATCAGTTTTTCTGCTCCCTTATAACTTCACTCTTCTTTGAATTCATTATGTAACCCTCGGTTCCCTATGCACGTATGTCAATAATGACATCTGATACTGATTTAATCATCCTAGTAGCTTGATTGAGGCCATTTCAGCTCGAGATATTATTTCCTAATATTTTGAATATTTCTAAATTTCTTAATTTTTTTGAGAATTATTGGAGAAGAATCTCAATTTGAGATCGATCAGTGTCACATACTGACTCTGAGATTTTTAATTAAAAATTGGGGATAAATTTTAGGGATCCGCCTTACAACAATATTCAGGATGACATTTTCTATTTTTGTGAATTTTTGAGGATTTTTTTGAATTAATGGAGTTTAATCCAATAATTAATAATTAAATATTGGTTTATAAAAAAATGCAAATTAAAATAAAATAAAATATAAATTAGAAAACTGCATGTATATTTTGTGTGATCACAGAGAGAATTCAACCCGTGACATCCTATACCAACTCCCAAGCTTGCAACAACATGCCACTTTGGCGTGTTGTGAAATATCACACAATTTATTTAATTTTTGTAATGCTTCACTATTTTCTCCACCATTTCACCCACGTCTTTCCCATCCGCACCCAATTCTTCCCCCACGTCTCCACTTGCTCCCACTCTCACTCACATCCTTCCTCTCCCCTATCTCTCTCACGTCTCTCTCGATTCTCTATATGGTGCTCATCCCTCCGGCAACATCCGTAAGCTCCTCGACGTCACCACCTTCCTCCTTCGTGTACCCCCTCCTCTTTGCCTAGACAAAGGACAGCCAGGCTTGGGTCACTCCCACGGCAGCACAATTGAGCTCGCACACCCTTGCACCTGTGCACCATGGCATTCTTCACAGGCAGCACGCTTCCCCTCCCTGATTTCCACGCCGTAATCACCATTAGCCGTGAGCCGAGCAACACCGCCGGAGGCCCCTTCACCTGCGCGAGCAGCAGCCTAGCACCCAGAGCTTCTTCTCCAGTATTTAGGCCTGACGCAGAGCCCCAACACCATGGCCATGACCACCCCCTGACATCCAACATCTCCATCACCTCGTCATCCACCGTGACCTTCCTTGCCGGAGCCTGTGAACACTCCTCGGTCTTCTCCTTCTCCTCCGACAAGTCATCGTCATCCTCCGAGGAGATCTGCGGCCTCCGCCGGTGAGCCCCCTATGGGCGTGAGTGTCCCCACTATCTCAGTTTTTCTCTGCCCTTCCTTTTATTTCATGTGTGTTAATGTGGAATGTTAGGTAAATTTGTAATTATGTGTTTACATTTGTGTGTGTTAAATTATTGGTGTGCATATATGTGTTGTATGTGTGGGTGTGTGTGGTTACCACTATGCTTGTGTGGGGGGTTTCATGTGTGTGTATGTAATTATAATTAAATATTTCTAAGTATAATTAATGTGTGTTTATTAATGTGCATGGAAGTGTAGCTATATATATATATGTATATACATGTTTATATGTATGTGGGTGAGTATATATATATATATATGTATATACATGTATATATATGTATGTATATACATGTTTATATATATGTGATGTGTGTGGGTGTTAATTCCCCTCCTTCTCTGTGCATAGTTGTGTGGTACAACGTTACAAACCCATTCGGGGAGATCAGGACATGTTATAGGAGATTCAGATTTGTGCTAATTATGGACCCGATATGATGGCGATTCAAAAACTGACCTATGAGATGACCCGTAGATCAGTACTAGTTCATATAGTGAAGACCAGACAGCGATTTGATTTTAAAACTACGTCATTCCATGTGAGTGTTTGCTCTTGTATCATTTTCTTATTTATCATTGTCAGTGTTATCTATATGTTACTTGTATCATTTCATGTGATCGATGGATATATTTTACCAATATGATTACGTGGATTATTCATGTGATGCCAATGAGTGTTCACTTTAATTATATAGTTGATCTGAGTATTTATTGGTGTCATTTCATGTGTTAGTAAGTCATTGTTGTTGGCTTAGGCCTAGTATTAGAATACCTTAGATGGTGACTTTATTTGATCTACTAACTGACTGGCCGAGTTCATATTTGAGCATCAGACGTATATGGATCTTATATTTTGATATTGAGATATTAGACTTATACCACTTCATGTATAGATGATTACTATTTTCAGATTTGGATCTAGTTATAATGTACGTTGGTCTATCTATGGGATTAATCTTGAGATAATTGGTTAGTAACTGCGATTAGATGTATATTTTATGTGGAGTATTTATTAGACTTGTTAATTATTTATTTGGTGATTACTCAGATAAGAATTTAATCGGACTTAACGAGAGTTGGAGTTGGCTTGAGGCCTATATTTGTTGCATGGGATTTTGAATAATGTATTGATAGGATTGATGTAGTTGGATTGATAATTGTGAGTAATTGAATTTATGTACAGATTATATCATTTGAGTATAGATGATATTTTGTTGATGTTGAGTATTAGAAATAGACATTTCTAGATTTCATTTAGCTTGAGGATGTCCCACTTCTTAGTCATGACCTTGATTGGGATTGAAATTATTGGTGATGTAGCTTAGAGGATAATCAGAATTATGTCTCGGATTTGACTAGTTCATGATGGTAGATATATCAGTGGATATCCAGATGACATTATCAATAGACTTGATTAATCTTATTGATTGTAAAATAAGTGAAAGTTTAGTCGAATGTTGATGATTGAATAAATATGAGATTCTTATTAAAAGGACAAGATCTTGGACTTGTCCAGTAGACTCAATTGGATTGGAGTTGACTTGGGGGTTGAGGAATAGACGTTGACTGAGTTGACTTGACCTGGTAGATTTTAGAGATATATACGCTTGATATGTTACTTGAGTTTTCAGATATTGTGATTGACCTGGATAGAGTAAGAGTATATGATGATCTTCATTGGGTTGGAGCGTGGGGATTTGATTAGATGTATCAGACATGTAGTTATTTCATTTATTGAGATTCAAAAATATTGGTGACTTAGTGTATGGATATATCGATGACTTGAGAATCAGTGTCTAGACTTGTTACTATAATTAGTTATGTTCTGAAAGTTACAGGGAAAGTATTATTAGACCATAACACTCTGTACAGTTCTATTCATCGTATGCACGATTACTGTTACTGTTCACAGTTCTTATTACTGTTCACTGTGTATACGATTATTATTACTGTACTATTAATGTCACTGTATCATCTCAGTATTCTAAGTAACATGATATTAATTATTTTAACTAAATTAAATAATAATTAAAAAGAACTTACACTGGGATTGGGAAAATTGATAGAGGAGACAACATATGTATTTTGGGTGGACTTAGGATACAGGTTGTGCAGCTAAAATGAGGGTTCCATTGCAAGGTTTCCGGGGATGACTGACATCTATCTGATATTACTACTATTACTGTTACTGTTACTGAGTGCCTAGCCGTACGGACCTGGTTCAGCGCCAGGCATCTAAGGCCGTGGTCCCGGGTATGTACGAGACCCACCTAAAACAAGGACAATTTCTCTAACCGATCAGTTTCAATAACGTCGGACCCTGATTGACAAGTGTGGTAGGCATAGTATGGGATGCGTCTACTGCATGTAACAATTGGTGTTTGATCAGTCACATATTTTGCATATACATTGTCACCTTACCATACTTTTTAGCTAATAAATCCTATTAATAAGTCTTCTTCTTCTTTGTTTAATGTAGGCCCAATTGCTAAAAGAAACATGCCCAAAAGCCCACCAAATTCTGATTTAATTCAGAATAAATTCGAAATCAAGGAATCAGGGTAAAATTTTGGCATTTCAGAGAGGTTGAAAACCGGTTGAAAAGAATCCTCCCAAATCAAACGGTTGAAGCCAACAATCAAAGGCTGTTTCGTCAAATCTTGGAGCAGAAATAAGAAAACCAGAAGAAGATACAGGAGAATCACCAAACCAGGAGAGCCACTCAATTGGGTGTTGCCAACTTGCCACACTAGGGCCACGAAAACGCGGCCATAGCCGCGTTTTTGCGGCTTTGTTGTGTCAGTTGGGGGAGCGTTTGCTCCCCCAATCTTCTCAGGATCTCTCCCCTCTGATTTTTTCCTATAAATACTAGTTTCAACAGAGCAAAACGGAGCGAAGATTAGGATTAGAATTTTTGTTTATACTTTAAGATTTAGGCTCTTTGTTAGATAGTACAAAAATTGTATTTTTGTTTTGCAATTTGTAGTTCAGTACAAATACTTGTGAGAGAGAGGAATTGAGAGCTTGTACTTGAAGATTGAAGTGACATCAATACAAGAATCGAGCTACTTTTTCTTCCACTCATTTACGGTATGTCTTGCGTTATTTACTTGCATTTTTCTTTGTCTTCCACGAGTAGCTAAATCGGTTTTCTGGGCTCACTATTGTGCCTCTCTCCAATTCTTCTTCTCTTCTGATTTTAATGAAAAAGACCCAATGAATCATTTGCATGCCTAACTTAAAGCCTTTCTTCTTGAAAGTGTTCTTGAAGGCACATGAGGATGGGTTTGGATTTTTAAACTCTTACTTCTTTTAAGAACGTCTCTTGAACTTGTTTTTATCTCATACTTGACTTCTTGATGATTTAACATTCAATTCAAAACGGTTTCTTAAAGAAAAGAGTGAACTTTTTCAACCATCTTATATGCTTTACTTCAAACTTTCTAAAGTCAACCTTAAGTTTGGCCTATGATCAAGTTGAGGCACTAAGGATTTCAATAGAAGAATAAACGGTTGAGTAGTGAGATAGTGAGCCTAGATTTTCTTCTTTATTAAAATCAACCAAACAATTTTGAGCTTTTTAAATCACCTTCTCCAAAGCCTTCTCTAAAGTTGCAATTTCTCTTTTAATCATCTCCTTCTTTCATTCTCTTTTCAATTAAAAACGAGCACAATTCTTTGTTATTAAACGAAACACCGAAAAGCTTTCATCGCATTCCTCCTCGTGGACACGACCCATTAGCCACAAGCTACACGGTAATTTCTTAACTCTTTGATTGTTCTTTCATTTTAGCAATCAATTTTTGGCGCCGTTGCCGGGGAGGGAACGGTGTATTTGTTTTTAACAAGTTTGGTGTGTTGTTTCAGGGACTTGAAGATTAAGATCTAGCATTCAAGCTTTGCAAGAGAAGACTTGCAAATTCTGTACCCCTACTCTCGAAAGTAGGAAACAAAATTTCAAGAAATTGTGTTGCAAAAGTTGAAAATTTCATTGGACTACTAAAACTCTTTTTGCAGGACATATTGTTCACAAAAAATTAAGTTTTTATACGTTATATTCTTGCTGTTTCTGCTATCCACCATCCCTATTTTAATCCAACAGTAATTTGAGTGATTGTTAATTGCTTAAAAATGTTTAGACTTGCATTCTAGGCATTTGTCTAATTACATTTATTTTACAATTATTGTCGAAGAGAGCTGGAGACAAGGTACGTATGCATAGCATATAGTTTAGGAAACATTCTTGGGTGATATTTGCTTTTGAATTCTCTTGCACACTTTGCACAAATCAATTCTAAGGGCAAAATCCAAGTCAAGATAAGGTGGGGAAGTCATTACCCTTCCTTAGCCCACAAACCATCTCCGAGCACGCACAACCTAAGCCTAAGTAAAATCTGATAGACGTTGGCCTTAGGGACATCTCGAACTCATTAGGAGATTATCCTAAGGGAGAAGGTGCTGGAATTTGACTCCTGCCAAATCAGTGTTTAGGAAAGGGATTAAGGGCCGAAAGCCCGAAGGTTGGTGGTTACTTAATTAAGGAACGTCTTTGACGGATAACTTCCCACCAATCTTGCCCTGACCTGGTTGATTAGCTTGTGGTCAAAGTCTACGTTATACCTCCAGTGGACAATCAACTAGTTAGGAGTTGTCTAGGTCAAGGTTACCTTAGACTAGGCTTGGTTGTTTTCTCTTCTTGACTATTGATGAACTTGTTTGTGATTGTGTTTGTGTATGCAAGTATGATCAAGAGACCCTAATTCATCTAGGGTAACTAGAAACACATCACCACCCAAGTTAAGAACAAGATCATATTCGGTTATGGATCAACTGACATCTTTGCAGGATAGGTTCTATCCCATTAGAACATCACTTCCATCCTGCATCCTACTTCCATCGGTTGGTGAACACAACTTTAAGCTTAAGCCATAGTTCATCAATACACTCCCTAAATTCCATGGCTTAGAGTCCGAAGATGCTTATTTCTTCATAAGAGAATTTGAGGAAGTATGCTTAATGATGAAAATCCCACACCTTGCAGATGATACTATTAGGTTGAGATTTGTCCCATTTGCTCTTAAGGACTTAGCCAAGAAATGGCTCTACAGCTTAGCGACCGGCTCTATCACATCTTGGGATGGTTTCATCAAGGTCTTCTTGAAGAAATTCTATCCAATCCACAAGACCGCCCTCGTTAGGAAAAACATCATGCAGTTCAAGCAAGAACCTAGTGAACCGTTTTGGAGGTACTTTGAACGCTTCAAAGACCTCCTTGTCCAATGTCCTCATCATGAAATATAGAAATGGCGACAATGCCAAATTCTTTATGACGGTTTAGACTACTCGACCAAGACCCTCTTAGAAAGCATGTGCCAAGGGGGATTCTTGCAGAAGGATGAGCACGAAGGATGGGATTTATATGAGAATTTAGCTAAAAAGATCATCCAATGGGAACCTACTAGTGAAAGCTCTAGAAATTCAAACTCTATCTCTTCAAAAGGAGGTATCCATTCGATTGAATCATCCATAGCTAACGAGTCTAAGTTAGCTAACCTAGCGAGAAGACTAGAAGCTTTAGAAACTAAGGAACCAAGTCCAGTCAATCAAGTCAGCCGAAGCCAATTTCCAACTCCGGGTTGTACTTACTGTCAGGCCATGAATCATGTGTTTGAGGAGTGTCCTGTATTTCAAGCTCACCAACACTTTTCTGAACCGATGAATGCGGCCTTTTCAAGGCCGAACAATGATCCTTACGCTCCAACATACAATCCTGGCTGGAGAAATCACCCAAATTTCTCATGGAGCCAACAAAATAATGACCACCTACGGTCAAACCATGCAAGTCACTTCTATCATTCCAATAATTCTTCCAATCATCAGCCTAACTTTTCCAATCATCCTCACAATTCTCCCAATAAAATTTCAAATTATCAACAAAATTTTTCCAACCAAGCTCCACCATCTTCCTTCCAGAATCCTCAACTCGAAAGGAGAATGACTGATTTTGAAAGAAACATGAAAAGGTACATGAAGAACCAAGATTCCCTCATGCAAACAATACAGAGGCTAGAGGGTCAAAAGAGCCAGTTAGCCAACCCACAACATGAGAGGCAAAAGGGTACCTTGCCCAGTCAACCAATTATGAATCCTAGAAATTCACAACAAGCTCATTTGGTTGAGGATCAATCACTGAATCAATGTAATGTTGTTCATACATTGAGGTCGGGAAAGAAAGTTGATAACCAAGTGTCAACACCACCTAATCCTAGTCAGCACAATCACACTTTAGCATCCACCTCGTCTAATCCCACTCTTCCTAAATTTGATGAATCTGAAAAAGATAAGTCAACCAGTCATGTACACCAGCCTATAGCACCATTTTCTAATAGGCTGAAAAACAAGCAAAATTCACACATGGATAAGATAATTGAGATCTTAATCAAGTGAAGATAAATGTGCCACTTCTTGATGCCATCCAATAAGTCCCATCTTATGCTAAGTTTCTTAAGGACATGTGCACCAAGAAGAGAAAGACTAATTACCTAAAAAGGTCTTCTTAGCTACTAACATTAGTAAGCTACTATCACGTCCGATCCCTGTTAAGTATAAGGATCCAGGTAGTCCAACCATTGCCTGCACAATAGGACAAGCCGAGATTAGTCATGCACTTCTTGACTTGGGGGCAAGTATCAACTTGCTTCCATTCTCAGTTTATCAACAACTCGGTTTGGGCGATCTTAGTCCAACTCGAGTCACTATCAACTGGCTGATCGTTCAGTGAAAGTTCCAAAAGGGAAGATTAATGATGTCCTTATCCGGGTTGGGGAGTTCATTGACCCTATTGATTTCATAGTCCTAGAGACACAACCTGTGTCTAACTCCAATCATAGGGCTCAAACTCCTGTTATCCTAGGACGACCATTCCTTACTACTGCCAATGCCATCATCAATTGTAGGAATGGGTCCATGAGGTTAACTTTTGGGACATGACTAGAGAAGTCAATGTCTTCAACCTAGAAAAACAACCTCGTAAGATAAGAGATCAAACATTTGAGGTAAACTTTGTTGAAAATAATTGTGATGAAGAGAGTGAAGATATAGAAGATGAGTCGCTGTTTCTTAATGAATTATTTAAGAATGAATGCGATTATCTTGATGAGAAGGCATATGTCGGAGATCCTAATGTTAAAGTACCCTTTAAAAAGGGAAAATTTGATTTGAATATCTTCACTTTCGATGAGCCAACCAATAATGTATCGCATGAGAATATAATTCAAGAACCTCCGATTGACATACTTTTAAAAACCTCTTCGAAGAAGAACTCATGTGTTTGGATGAATCAACTGGGGATCTTTTAGTTAATTACACATCTCTCGGGAAAAGTGTTGACTTAAGCTTTGAGGAGATATATGGAACTGAATTAGAATTCCTAGGCATTCATAGTGAGGAAGTTCCAACTGAGAAGTGTGGTGGTGATCAATTTTTGAATAATGAATGTAGAAATATGAGGAAGGAAAACCTAAAGAAGTTGAGACTGGGGAGGAAGAGAGCTAAAATGACAGAAAAATTGGCCTCCCCACTATGCCCTATAAAGAGGACCCATTGGAATGACGGGAAGAGAGCTAGAGGGATAAGACCGAAAAAGATCTAGGTGTGAGAGAAACTTGATGTTGTACATATTCTTATATAATGCACCTCTTTTACATTTCATTTCATGCATGTATACATTTTTTTCATACATTGGGGACAATGCATGAGATAAGTGTGGGGGAGGGCTCTAACATGACTAATATAAAAAAAAAATTTTATATATATATTTTAAAAAAAACTTTTGAAAGGTAAGAACAATATTTTGATATATTTTTATAAGAAATTAAGTCAATTTTAAGGAATAGGAAAATCATAATTAGGATTTCTTACACTTGGTCAAAATAAGATGACTTGTTTGATTTTTAGGGTTAGGAAGAAAATTTGTGAAAGTAATTTAGTCTTGATATTTACCTTGATGAAATATGCACACTAAATACACTTACACACTTAGGGTTTAAAAACAAAGACTCTTATGCCTTATAAAAAAAAAGAAGTATATATCTAATTATTGATTAGCTAGGTGCTTTGGCCTAAGCAAGCCTTGGTATTTATGCAAAAGATAATTAGATAAGTTTGAAAAAATATATATATATAAATCTCTGATTAAGCTGGGTATTTGTGCCTCATGAAGTATAAGTATCACGCCTAAGAGGGGTACATTTTATAAATAAAAACCTTGGTTTCGTGGCCTTGTCTGCTCGAGTGTTTAAGTCCTTAGGGGTGTTTTCTCACCTGGTGCCCTAAAACTGTCCAGTTTGGGTGTCACCGACTGAAGGCTCGTTACATGAGTAGATTAGAAAGCCTAATGAAATTGAGGAATAAACTCCACCAAAAATAAATATAAATAAGGCATAGGAGTTAATGTTAAAGAACCCTTAGTCAACTTCACTGTCACGATGGTGCATACGACTCAGGGTAAATTAATAGACTAGATGAGAGGTACAAATTGACTCCTTACTTTGATTGATGACATGTTTTTGAATAGAGACTGAGTTTCGGAATGAAAAATTTGATATTCCTATATAGATTACTTAAAGCCTTACAAATATACTTCAAATATTTTCTCCTTTGAAAATGCTTTTCGAAAATACTAACATTTTTTATGGATTTTGTGGGTGCAATCCACTGAAAACCCTCACGAGACAAAACTCGTCCTCTAGGGGTAACCTAGAGGTTTAACGGCTTGTTGCACATGCTCAGTGTAATCGAGTGACCTGCGAAAGTGGTCTAATAATTGATTAGAATTAGTCGATTTTTACTCGAGGGCAAGCAAAAGATAAGTGTGGGGGTGTGATCAGTCACATATTTTGCATGTACATTGTCACCTTATCATACTTTTTAGCTAATAAATCCTATTAATAAGTCTTCTTCTTCTTTGTTTAATGTAGGCCCAATTGCTAAAAGAAACAAGCCCAAAAGCCCACCAAATTCTGATTTAATTCAGAATAAATTTGAAATCAAGGAATCAGGGCAAAATCTTGGCATATCAGAGAGGTTGAAACCTGGTTGAAAAGAATCCTCTTAAATCAAACGGTTGAAGCCAACAATCAAAGGCTATTTCGTTAAATCCTGGAGCAGAAACGAGAAAACCAGAAGAAGATACAGGAGAATCACCAAATCAGGAGAGCCACCCAATTGGGTGTGGCCAACTGGCCACATCAGGGCCGCGAAAACGTGGCCATAGCCGCGTTTTCGCGGCTTTGTTGTGTCAGTTGGGGGAGCGTTTGCTCCCCCAATCTTCTCAGGATCTCCCCCCCTCTGGTTTTTCCCTATAAATACCAGTTTCAACAGAGCAAAAAGGAGCAAAGATTAGGATTAGAATTTTTGTTTATACTTTAAGGTTTAGGCTCTTTGTTAGATAGTATAAAAGTTGTATTTTTATTTTGCAATTTGTAGTTCAGTACAAATACTTGTGAGAGAGAGGAATTGAGTGCTTGTACTTGAAGATTGAAGTGACATCAATACAAGAATCGAGCTACTTTTTCTTCCACTCATTTACGGTATGTCTTGCGTTATTTACTTGTATTTTTTTTTGTCTTCCATGAGTAGCTAAATCGATTTTCTGGGCTCACTATTATACCTCTCTCCAATTCTTCTTTTCTTCTGATTTTAATGAAAAAGACCCAATGAATCATTTGCATGCCTAACTTAAAGCCTTTCTTCTTGAAAGTGTTCTTGAAGGCACATGAGGATGGGTTTGAATTTTTAAATTCTTGCTTCTTTTAAGAATGTCTCTTGAACTTGTTTTTATCTCATACTTGAATTCTTGATGATTTAACATTCGATTCAAAACGGTTTCTTAAAGAAAAGAGTGAACTTTTCCAATCATCTTATATGCTTTACTTAAAGTCAACCTTAAGTTTGGCCTATGATCAAGTTGAGGCACTAAGGATTTCAATAGAAGAATAAACGGTTGAGTAGTGAGATGTGAGCCCAGATTTTCTTCTTTATTAAAATCAACCAAACAATTTTTGAGCTTTTAAATCACCTTCTCCAAAGCTTTCTCTAAAGTTGCAATTTCTCTTTAATCATCTCCTTCTTTCCATTCTCTTTTCAATTAAAAAACGAGCACAATTCTTTGTTATTAAACAAAACACCGAAAAGCTTTCATCGCATTCCTCCTCGTGGACACGACCCGTTAGCCACAAGCTACACGGTAATTTCTTAACTCTTTGATTGTTCTTTCATTTTAGCAATCAGTGTTCGCTGACATAATAATACAGAACTGAAGTCTTACATTGACATCATAGACCGAACTTGACATATATGCCAGAATGTAGACATCTGATGATACCAATAACCTGACTGTACTCCTGACACCTGATTGGACATCTGATTTGTACGACTGACTTTATTACCTTCTATTCATTTTTTATATGTTATTTCTTTTCTTATTCTAGTATATATGTTTCCATAATATGCTCACATTTATATGCACATGTACTTTCCCTTTTTATTCTTACGCATTCACTAGGAGTTCTGACTCCCTGGATTTGCACATCCAGATATGGATATTTTAATTATTTGATCAAGTTTCGATGAGACCGTACATGTTGCGAGTAGCCCTGAGTCTCTCTATTCGATTTTCGACATTCCTACTTTCTTATTCCGGCTATTATTCGTTGATTCATATATATTAGACTTAGCTTCTATTCTATTTCTTATTTCATTTAAGAGCATATGTAGACTTTATATGCATTATTGCAATGTTGTTGATTCTTCATGGTAATTATATAACTTGTTCAAGTTACTTTTGGCTTAGCGTGTATACGTGTGATATTTTTTCTTGCGTATATACGTCGCCGACTCTCATCGCGACTCTATTCTACGTATTTGGGAAGCGGTATATGACAGGATTTTCTTGGTATTAGAGCCAGGTTTGCTCAAAGAGGACCTGTTCTTACCAGTCACCTGAAACATCTTATAGTTACACTGCAATATACATGTATTACTTACACAGTGATACTGAGTCTACTTGGGAATTAAGTGTCCATTCTTTGAAAATTCATCACTTGATTCTTTTGATATTCCTGATTTTAATCTACTCCCAGAGCAATATGAAATTTTCTCCTTGATTTTTATCTTCCATATCAACTCATTTACCAGTTTTGTCTCTTGAAATCGGTTACTTCATGTTGAAGCCAATAGCGAAGGTCCGAGCACGCAGTAGAAGCGTAGTGGACTCATGATACAGTGGGAAGAGACGTGAAAGCTTTATATCTTCTCTCTTGATTTTTATTTCTGTATCTTTTCCTGCTTTATTGAAATTTTGAGGACGAAACTATTATAAGGTGGGTAGGTTTGTAACCCTCGGTTCCCTATGCACGTATGTCAATGCTGGTATCTTATACTAATTTAATCATCCTAGTAGCCGAATTGAAGCCATTTCAGTTCAAGATAATATTTCCAATATTTTGAATTTTTTTGAATTTTTGGGAATTATTGGAGAAAAATCTCTATTCGGGATCGATCGGTGTCATGGACTGACTCCGAGATTTTTAATTAAAAATTGGGGATGAATTTTAGGGATCCGACTTCATAACAATGTTCAGGATGACATTTTCTATTTTTGTGAATTTTTGAGGATTTTTCTGAATTAATGGAGTTTAATCCAATAACTAATAATTAAATACTGGTTTATAAAAAAATGCAAATTAAAATAAAATAAAATAAAATATAAATTAGAAAACCGCATGTATATTTGTGTGATTACAGAGAGCCTTGAACCCGTGACTTCCTATTCCAACTCCCAAGCTTGCAACAACTTGCCACTTTGGCGTGTGTTGTGAAACATCACACTGTTTATTTATTTTGTAATGCTTCACTATTTTCTCCACCATTTCACCCACGTCTTTCCCCATCCTGCACCCAATTCTTCCCCCACGTCTCCACTTGCTCCCACCATCTCACTCACATCCTCCCTCTCTCCCTCTATCTCTCTCGCGTCTCTCTCGCTTCTTTATATGGTGCGCATCCCTCCAGCAACATCCGCAAGCTCCTCGACGTCACCACCTCCCTCCACCGTGTACCCCCTCTTCCTTGCTGAGACGAAGGATAGCCAGGCCTGATGCACTCCCGCGGTAGCACAGCCTACTCCCCCTTGTTGCGCTCTCTCCAACTGAGCTCGCATGCCCTTGCACACGTGCACCATGGCATTCTTCACAGGAAGCACAGTTCCCTCCCCGATCTCCAAGCCGTGATCACCATCCACCGTGAGCCTAGCAACACCGCCGGAGGCCCCTTCACCTGCCCAAGCAGCAGCCCAGCACCCGGAGCTTCTTCCCCGGTCTAGGCCTAACGTACAACCCCAACATCATGGCCGTAACCACCCCCTGGCATCCAACATCTTGATCGGGGGGAAAACCGCGCACAAAAAGTATATGTTTTGAAATGAAGATTAAGGTGTGTGCGCTTTGGCTTCCTCGATACTTCCGTTATAGCATAGAGGCTAAAACGAGTCGAATCCACAAGGACGGGAGGCGATAGAAGCTTTACCGATTGATTCACATGTATGTTAAAAGTTCTTCAAAGTTTTAAAGAATGAAAAGAAAAGAAAAGAAAAGAAAGAATTGAAAAGAGAAGTGTACGGTGAAAACAAGGAAGTGGGAAACATAGAAAAGAATGATTTTTGTGGTTTTGTTTTATATCTAAAATAAAGTGAAAAAGAAAGAAAACCCATGGCTACTAACTACTAATGACTCCACCAACACGCTAACCTCTTAGTGATAGTTGCCTCACATGTATCCTTGGCAATCACTAGTCCTTGGTTCAAGAGCTTTACAAAGCATGACCCATATGTAACTCTTCACAACCCAACTCAACAAACAAGTGCAAGCTACAATTAAATCATCAAAACTCAATAAGAGCAAGCATGAAATAAAGTAATGTTAGCTTGTTAGAGAGTTAAGAAGTTAGAGTTAGATCCATCATCATGAGCCATCAATGGCTCTTGCAAGAGCAAGGCCAAAACGAGGCTATTAGATTCATGTGGATTATCATAAAAGAAGTTAAACTAGTTGGTGGTTAGTAGTTAGTGCCATGAGAGAAAAGATTAGCTACACATGTAAAAGAGATTAGAGAGAAGAAAACATAGAGAGGTAAAGAGAGCACCTTTCATAGATTGTCACCTTCTATTACAAGCACTCTTGCATTCCAAGCATGTACCACTCTCTCTCCCTAATACAAGATCTAAAACAAAATGGAAAATACAATGGGGAAGAAGAAGAACTAACCTACCTAAACTAAACTACAACATGGAAATCAAAACTACCCTAAAATCTGTATATCTCCTGTTCTGGAACCCAGAGGGGTATATATAGGTATCAGGGGAACAGGGGGCCAGGGGAACAAACCCTGGCCCGAAGCGGCGCGCGCGCCGCGGCCATACTGGGGCCGCGCGCGCGGCGCTTCGAGCCGCGCGCGGTCCAGTCTGTCTCCTGTCTGTTCTGGTGCCCGGTTTTGTCTTTGCAGCCCTGGTTTTTGCAGAATCAGCTCTCTAGGTCAATGGCTATCTTTAATAGGCTTTTAATCACCAATTAAATGGTGATTTAGGGTCTTCTTCTCCATTGCACACCATGGACCTAGAATCAAGCAAGCAAAGGATTATTAGCAGAATTTAATACGAAATAAATGTGAAGATGTGGTATAAATTATGCAAAATTAGATACTAATCACACCCCACACTTATCTTTTGCTCGTCCCGAGAAAAACAAAAAACTAAGGAATTATTACACCACTTTCGCAGGTGACGCGATTGCACTGAGCATGTGCAATAAGCCGTTAAACCTCTAAGTTTCCCCTAGAGGAGGAGTTTTATCTCCTGAGGGTTTTCAGCGGATTACACCCACAAAATTCATAAAGAAAGAAATCAAATGTTAGTATTTTGAAAACACATTTTGAAATAGAGAAAAGTGTTGAAATATTTTTGCGAAAATATAAGTTATCTAAGGTCATAGGTTAACCAGTAGTTGTTCTTTCTTAAACTAAGTCAAAATGCAAAAAAAAAATCTTGTTATAAATTAAATGTAAGAATTTAAAATTGAATTGACTCTTTGATCTTTCATAAAACTCTTAGAAAAATATGCACTTTGTGAACTGTGAAGATTTTTGGGATATTGACTCTAACTTTCATGCCATTTATTTATTAGTTATTTATTTTTTTTCTTTTTTTTTCTTCCCTTAGTTTTCTTAGGCTTTTCTTATTTACCCGGGTAGTGATCCTTTAGCCGGTGACTCCCAAACCAGATGGTCTTAGGGCACCAGATGAGAAAACATCCCTCGAACTTAAGGACTCGAGTAAACAAGGCCACAAAACTAAAGGGGTTTATTTTATTTTTATCCACCGTTTTAGGTGTGAATAATCATGCTTCCTGAGGCATAATTACCCAACTTCAATAAGTGATTTTTATTTATCATAATTTAAATTTTTTTTCTCAATATATAATTTTTTATGGCATTTTCAGTCTTTGTTTCAATCCAAAAAAATTGTGTAAGTGTGTGAGTGCATAAATCTAAGGCAAAAAATTCAAGATCAAATTATCTTTTCAATCTTACTTTCTTATCCTATAATTTAAACAAGATCTATTATTTGACTTGGTTTAAAATTTCATAATTTTAGGTCTTCTTAATTCCTAAGATAATCTTAATTTTCTTAAAAATGGATCAAAACTATTTCTCTTAATTCAAAAAGTTTTGTAAAAAGAAAAGAAAAGAGTTTTTTTCAATTTTTATTTAAAAAGAAGTGTAAAAGAAAGAAAATATAAAACTAACTACGTTAGTAAACCCTCTCCCACACTTATCTCATGCATGGTCCTCAATGCATCGTGAATGTGTAAATACATGAAACAAATAGAGAGGGAAGGAAGATTACCTCAAGGGGGTGGCTCTGGTGGTGGTCTGATTGGGCCAAGCGTTGCTACCCAATCAAAATAGCGTGGATCGTGCAGGAACCCACAAATGACCTCTTTAATATGACCCAATAAAATGTTGATTGAATGAATGATCTTATTTAAAAAATTATCCCCATCTAATTTTCAATTTTCAAAAATAATTATTGAGTCATTTTTGTCAACATTCTTGTCCAACAATGAAGTGTGATTTTGAGAGATAATTGATTTGGACTCAAATAGAACAGGAACAAAAACCGATACCAACTCGGGAAGTTGACTCAGATCAAGTCGAGAGTCAACAATGAGAGTCGAAATTGGTTCAAAAATAGGGTCCAAACCAAAGAATTGATGTTCACACACTTTCCCCATGAATGAAGTGTGATCGTAAGAGATTGGTGATTCCATTTCACAGTGTATTGGTACAGGATTCAATGTTGACTCCGGAATAGAGAAAAAATCTGGTAAAGATACCGGAGTCATTATTGAATCAAAAAGTGAAAAGGAATCACCAACTTGAGGTTTAGGATCACTTTCAAGCTCAAGTTCAGTTTCGGGAAAAGGATAACTTGCCAAAATGTCAAGGATGTGATGTTGGTCAAGTTCAGGTTGGCAGGATGAAATTGAAGCTGGATTTCCAAAATGACATGATTCTTGAGTCCAATCAGCAGAGTTAGGGATATAAGGATCGGTCAAAGATTGACAAGAAAGATTTTTCTCGCTCTCATTGATTAAATCGCTCATAATTGAGTCTAATCTACTGATAGGCAGGGTAGCAAAATTTTGAATCTGAATCAAGTCTTCCATACTTTTTGCAATTGGTTCTTCTTGAAAGGTGAGTATGGAAGTTGATTTTGAAAATTGTGGTAAATTTGTGAGTCCATCGAATTTTGTGATTGATGCTCGGACTCACGCAAGGGTTCCATACTCAAGTCCAGTATTGATGGTTGTTCATTTTGAATAGGTGAGACTGGAAAAGATGAGTAGGACTCTTGAAAATTTGGTTGAGATGAGGAGTCCAAAATGTTTTGTACTCTATCACAAAAGACTTCCAAACGCTTTTCTAGCTTAGATTTGTCTTCAATTGGATGCTCTAGAAAAGAAGTATGTGGAGTTTGATGTGGGAAGGATTGTGATTTGAGCAAATTTTGCATTTGTTGTAGGGACTCTTCTATACTCCTTTCCAATGATGATTTTTCTTCGGGTGGTGGAATAGGAAAAGGAGTATATGAACAAAATCGGGGAATGAATTTTGTGAAAATTGTGGACAAGACGGTTGAAAGTTTGACTCAGGGGAGTTGAATCCCCATGACTCTGTGAAGAGTAGAAATTATTTTGAAAATTATGGTCATAAGATTGGGGATATGGGTCATATTGAGTCGGATAATCCCAACTCGGCATATATTGTTGGTTCATGTTGTACATAGTCGGGTCAGAATTATCCGAGTCAAATGAGGTCGGAGTGAAATATGGATTCATGTTAGGATTGAAAGAATTGTTGTTGTTGAAATCCATATCATAATTTACAAAAAAGAAAAACAAACAAACCAACAAACAAACAAACAAAAAGAAAAAGAAAACAAGCCTATGCTAGGGTTGACTTAGACCTAGACGACTCCTAACTGGTTAGACTGTCCACGGGGGTCTATTGTCGGAAGCTGACCACGAGTTAATCGGCCAGGTAGGGGCAAGATCAGTGGGAGGTATCCGTGCCGGAGCAACGGGCCTAATTATGCCAAACCACTGTTCTTCGAGGTTTCGCCTCTCAATCCCCAACCTTAGACACCGATTTAGCAAGAGTTAAATTCTAACAACTTTTCCCTTAGGTCAATCTCCTAAATGAGTCCGAGATGTCCCTAGGGGCCAACGTCTAGCAATTTTTATTAAGGCTTGGGTTGTGTGAGTGGGGAGGTGATTTTTGGGCTAAGGGAGGGTAATAACTTCCCCACCTTATCTTGTATTGGGTTTTGCCCTTAAGTTAAATTTGTGCAAGTGTGCAATATAGATAAGCATGAACACAAAAAAGCGAGTAAATCACTGAAGTGTTTATCCTATACTATATGCAATGCCATATATACACCTCCTATCAATATCACAACAACAAAAGAATAAAATATAGTATATTGGAATAAAAATTGACACGTGCCTAGATGCAAATGTCTAAACCATTTTAAAGCAACCAATACTGTATTTTAGTTCTTAAAATTATTTACAGTATACAGGTAATATGAACAAAAATTAGCAGCAGAGTATATGAATGTATAAAAAGTTACCCGACCACACTTGAGCAAGTGTGGACTTCTGCAATGCTAAAATTTAACCTGCACACCAAAAAACAAAGAAGAAAAGTTAACAAACTTGTGAAATCAAACCATTCCCATCCCCGGCAACGGCGCCAAAATTTGATCGGGGGAAAACCGCGCACAAAAAGTGTATGTTTTGAAATGAAGATTTAAAGTGTGTGTGCTTTGGCTTCCTCGATACTTCCGTTATAGCATAGAGGCTAAAACGAGTCGAATCCATAAGGACGGGAGGCGATAGAAGCTTTACCGATTGATTCACGTGTATGTTAAAAGTTCTTCAAAGTTTTAAAGAATGAAAAGAAAAGAAAAGAAAAGAAAGAATTGAAAAGAGAAGTGTACGGTGAAAACAAGGAAGTGGGAAACATAGAAAAGAATGATTTTTGTGGTTTTGTTTTTATATCTAAAATAAAGTGAAAAAGAAAGAAAACCCATGGCTACTAACTACTAATGACTCCACCAACACGCTAACCTCTTAGTGATAGTGCCTCACATGTATCCTTGGCAATCACTAGTCCTTGGTTCAAGAGCTTTACAAAGCGTGACCCATATGTAACTCTTCACAACCCAACTCAACAAACAAGTGCAAGCTACACTTAAATCATCAAAACTCAATAAGAGCAAGCATGAAATAAAGTAATGTTAGCTTGTTAGAGAGTTAAGAAGTTAGAGTTAGATCCATCATCATGAGCCATCAATGGCTCTTGCAAGAGCAAGGCCAAAACGAGGCTATTAGATTAATGTGGATTATCATAAAAGAAGTTAAACTAGTTGGCGGTTAGTAGTTAGTGCCATGAGAGAAAAGATTAGCTACACATGTAAAAGAGATTAGAGAGAAGAAAACATAGAGAGGTAAAGAGAGCACCTTTCATAGATTGTCACCTTCTATTACAAGCACTCTTGCATTCCAAGCATGTACCACTCTCTCTCCCGAATACAAGATCTAAAACAAAATGGAAAATACAGTGGGGAAGAAGAAGAACTAACCTAACCTAAACTAAACTACAACATGGAAATCAAAACTACCCTAAAATCTGTATATCTCCTGTTCTGGAACCCAGAGGGGTATATATAGGCATCAGGGGAACAGGGGGCCAGGGGGACAAACCCTAGCCCGAAGCGGCGCGCGCAGCGCTTCGAGCCGCGCGCGGTCCAGTCTGTCTCATATCAGTTTTGGTGCCGGTTTTGTCTTTGCAGCCCCTGGTTTTTGCAGAATCAGCTCTTTAGGTCAATGGCTATCTTTAATAGGCTTTTAATCACCAATTAAATGGTGATTTAGGGTCTTCTTCTCCATTGCACACCATGGACCTAGAATCAAGCAAGCAAAGGATTATTAGCAGAATTTAATACGAAATAAATGTGAAGATGTGGTATAAATTATGCAAAATTAGATACTAATCACATCTCCATCACCTTGTCATCCATCGTGATCCTTCCTCATCGGAGCCTGGAACACTCCTAGATCTTCTCCTTCTCCTCCGACAAGCCATCATCATCTTCCGGCAAGCTTCGCGGCCTCTGTCGGTGAGCCCCCTGCAGGCATGAGTGTCCCCACTCTCTTAGTTTTTATCTGTTCTTCCTTTATTTCATGTGTGTTAATGTGGAATGTTAGGTAAAATTTAATTATGTGTTTACATTTGTGTGTGTTAAATTATTGGTGTACCACTGTGCTTGTGTGGGGGTTTTCATGTGTGTGTGTGTAATTATAATTTAATATGTGTAAGTATAATTAATGTTTGTTTTTTAATGTGCATGGAAGTGTGTATATATGTATGTATATACATGTATATATGTATGTGGGCGAGTATATACATATGTGATATGTGTGGGTATTAATTGCCCTCCCTCTTTGTGCATGGTTGTGTGGTACAACGTTACAGACCAGTTCGGGGACATCAGGACCTATTACAGGAGATTCAGATTTGTGCTCATTATGAACCCGATACGATATGGCGATTTAAAAACAGACCCATGAGATGATCCGTAGATCAGTATCGGTTCATGCAGTGAAGACCAGACGACGATTCGGTTCTGAAATCACGTCATTTCATGTGAGTGTTTACTCTTGTATCATTTTCTTATTTATCATTGTCAGTGTTATCTATATATTACTTGTATCATTTCATGTGACCGTTGGATATATTTTACCAATTTAATTACCTGGATCATTTCATATGATGCCAATGAGTGTTCACTTTAATTATATAGTTGATCTAAGTATTTATCGACGTCATTTCATGTGTTAGTAAGTCACTGTTGTTGGCTTAGGCCTAGCATTGGAATACTTAAACGGTGACTTTATTTGATCTATTGACTGACTGGCTGAGTTCATATTTGAACATCAGATGTATATGGATCTTGTATTTTGATATTGAGATATTAGACTTGTACCACTTCAGTATAGATGATTACCGTTTTCAGATTCAGGTCAATTTATGAGGTAAGTTGGTCTGTCTGTGGAATTGATCTTGAGATGATTGGTTAGTACTGTGATTAGATGTATATTTTATGTGAAGTATTTATCAGACTTGTTAATTATTTATTTGGTGATTACTCAAACTTTAATCAGACTTAGGGAGAGTTGGAGTTGGTTTGAGGCCTATATTTGATACATAGAATTTTGAATAATGTTTTGTTAGGATTGATGTAGTTGGATTGATAATTATGATTAATTGAATTATGTACAGATTATATCGTTCGAGTACAGATGATGTTTGTTGATGTTGAGTATTAGAAGTAGACATTTATAGATTTCATGTAGCTTGAGGATATCCCACTTCATAGTTATGACCTTGATTGGAATTGAAAATATTGGTGATGTAACTTAGAGGATAATCAGAATTAGATCTCAGATTTGACTGGTTCATGATGGCAGATATATGATTGGATATCTAGATGACATTATCAGTAGAATTGATTATTCTTATTGATGGTAAAACAGGTGAAAGTCTAGTCAGATATTAATGATTGATTAAATAGGAGATTCTTATTAAAAGGACAGAATCCTGGACTTGTCAAGTAGACTTAATTGGATTGGAGTTGACTCTGGGGTTGAGGAATAGATGTTAATTGGGTTGATCCGACCTAGTGGATTTTAGAGATATATACACTTGATATGTTACTTGAGTTTTGAGATCTTGTGATTGACCTGAATAGAGCGAGAGTATGTGATGATCTTTATCAGGTTGGAGTGTGAGGATTTGATTAGATGTATTAGAACATGTAGTTATTTCATTTATTGAGATTCAGATATATTGGTGACTTAGAGTATGGATATATCGATGACTTGAAGATCAGTGTCTAGACTTGTTACTAAAAGTTACTAAAAAAGTATTATTAGACCGTAACACTAAGTATAGCTCTATTCATCGTATGCACGGTTAATGTTACTGTTCACGGTTCTTATTATTGTTCACCGTGTATACGATTACTGTTTACTATTACTATTCTGTTACTGTCATTGTATTGTCTCAGTATTCTAGGTAACATGATATTGATTGTTTAATTGAATCAAATAATAATATAAAAAGACAACTTATACTGGGATTGGAGAAATTGATAGAGGAGACAACATCTATATTTTGAGTGGACCTAGGATACAGGTTGAACAACTAAAATGAGAGTTCCACTGCAGGGTTCCCAAGGATGACTGGCATCCATATGATATTACTACTGTTATTGTTACTGTTACTAAGTACCTAGCGGTACGGGCCTGGTTCAGCGCCAGGCATCTAGGGTCGTGGTTCTAGGTATATACGGGACCCACCTGAAACAAGGACAATATCTCCAACCAATCAGTTTTAATAACTTAGGACCCTGATTGACAAGTGTGGTAGGCATAGTATGGGATACGTCTACGGCATGTGGCAATTGGTGTTCCCTGACATGTTTAATAACAAAACCGAAATCTTACAATGACATCATGGACTGAACTTGACATATATGCCTGATTGTAGACATTTTATGATACCAATGACCTGACTGTACTCCTGATACCTGATTGGACATCTATTTTTGTACTGACTGACTTTATTACCTTCTACTCCACCAAGAATTTACCTCAGTTACATATCGATATGAACTTTGGCTTTTCTTCTTTAGTCGGCTTCGGTGGCGGTGGAATAGATTTCATGATAATTCTCTTACCCTTTCAAGTAAACATATAGATGTTCCTCTTGCTTCGATGGGTAGCATCTCATGGCTATCCCAATAGTATGCGACATGCATCCATATCAACATCACAAGTAGCTAAATTGATAAAACTTGCCAATTGAAATAGAGACTTAACAAAGATTCACTACTTTTATGCTGAAGCCCTTCTTTCCACCCAATGGTGTATGGATAAGGGTGTAGCTCTGTCTGTAGTTTCAAATAGTCCACTAATGCAACAGAGACAATATTTTTGCAACTATCATTGTCGATGATGAGATTCCACACCTTGTTCTTTATTAAACACCTTGAGTAGAAAATCTGATGTCTTTGTGTAGTATAGGGGCTCTTTTGATTTCATAGCAACCGTTGGACCACGCAGGTGGCTACCTCTCCATCTTCAAAGTCAGATTCTTCTGATTTAGTCTTAATCAAAACTTCGTCTTCGTCCTCGTAGTCCGCCATGATGACAGGCTTTCTTTTTGGGCACTCATTAGACCTGTGTCCATATTCATCATACTTGTTACACTTGCCAACCTCGGGCTTGCCATATGGATTCTACTTGCCAGATGTCATTGCGAGGTTTGCTGAACGGGCGTCAATCGCCTTACGGACTGGAGGTCGTTCGCTTGACGTGAAACCTTACTGAGCTCTTATGTTTATGGATATCCGTTCTGCTGCTCCTTTGAAAGGTATAGCACTGCTCTGCAACCACTCAATCTAATGGCTTTATTCTAGGCCTCATCGACAAAGAATACTTCTTAGAGGGCCACACATTTTTAGATGGAGTACCTCATCCTGTTGATATACTTTGAAGCCTACTGTTCCTCCATCAGGGATAAGTCGCATCGCGATGAAAGGCGACAAAACTCCTCTATGTACGCTGCAACAGTTATTGTGCTTTGTCTACATTGCTCAAATTAGTTGTAAAGAATCTGTTGGTAATCGGATGGAAGAAATCTACCTTGAAAAAGTTATTTCTTGTGCCGCCATGTTATCACCGGTGATTTGCCTTGGTGCCTCTTTGTGATTTACAACTGGTCCCGCCATGTGACCGCTCCTCGTTTAAGCTTGTATATCACTAACTTGACATTCTTTTCTTCGGGACATAAGCCATGTCAAAGAACTTCTCTACCTTATAGACCTAGTCCAAGAAAGACTTGATGTCAAGATTCTCACTGAAAGAAGGAATCTCAATCTTCATCCTATACTCATTAGGACTTGAGTCTCCTCTTCTCCTATCTAGGTTAGAAAAAGGAAATCCTTCTCCCTATCGGGATTAGGATTTGCCATCCGCCTAGGGTCTCGCCCATAGGCCGTCATTCCCTCATAACCTTCATCTTCAAAAGCGTCTATGGGATATAAGGTGTTGATGAGTTCTTCCTTGTCGGTAAGATCTTCAAAAGGAAGTTGTCATAGAGAACGTCGTGGTGGTAGTGATGGTTGACGTGGTTGTTGATGCGTGGGTGGTCGTTGGAAAGGAAATTGTTGTGGTAAAGGTTATGGATGAGGATTACCTGATAGTGGTGGAGATGGTGGAGGAAGATTGTTGATAAGCGTCCATGCTCTCTTCAGTACGCACCATCGAATAGGTTTCGATCATTGAATTTGAGAGATAGCCTCTTGATTTCTTGGACCATACTGTCCATGATTGATTCAAGAGCACCAAGTCTCCCTTCAACATCGCCTACTTTTATGGAGAGGCTGAACTTCTCTTCATCTCCGACTATCATCAGAAAGTTTGCCGAAGCTCTAATACCATTTGATGTAGATGAGAAAGCAATGGAGTTGAATGACGCGGGCTAGATATTGTAATAGCACTGATGAACACTGAAGAAGCCTTCAGGTAGGAGATAATTAATCGAATCCACAGCAAGTGACCTGAATCCACGAGCCAAGAGAGAACAAACTCGAATCCACGAGTAATTAAAGAGTAAAAACTCAATTGTATTAATTAAAGTTTGATGATAAAAAAAACTCGGATACAATGACGTTACATATGCAAATAAAAGAAGAGTACTTTAACTAGAAAACTAAAATAAAAAAAAGAAATAAAACAAATTGAAATCCAAAACGGCCACAGAAAACAACTCCTAAAAAAACTAGAAAAATTCTTATATGTAGAAGGCATGTCGACAAGCGAAGAGTGCTTACGATGGGTCTGTAATTCCCTGACATTTTGTAAAGTCTATCGACAAGAGAAGAGTACTGTTGACAAAACTGTAAAGTACTGAGCTTCTGTAAAAGTCTGTCGATAGCTAAAAGGAGCTATTGACAGGTAACTTAAATCTCAACATTCTTATCCTGATCTCCTGCATCAGAATGACAATCGTTCCAACTGTCATGAGCTCTCTCCTGCTATTGACTGGCCAGAAGAGATCTTGTCATTGCTCAGCAATGTGTCTTCAAGGTTACCGTCTCCAACTTTGATTCATAGAACATGTACATATTGCATACAGTTTAAGAAATTTTTGCTGCAACTGTGTATCTCTTCCATTCACACAATGTACCAGGATTCAGTCAAAGTGCATGACAAAATTATAGTGAATGCACTATGTTTTTGTATTTATTTGGTTTGTTTTGTATTCTTTGTTTGTTTTGTTGAGAGATCATAATGTTAGACCTAATAATTATTCCATATAAGATCTACACATATATTGTAAACTTCTTTATCAAGATTAAAGAAAAGGAGGGTTTAAGCATACCTAATTCCATCACGAAAAGGATGTCAAAGGTTGCACGATCTTAAAAATGCTGGAGTTGAGGGAGGGGATTCTTCTCTCCAGCCACCAGTTCTCTTCTTAATCCTTAGAGGAGATGAGAGGGCTCCAAGAGAGAGATTAGATCATGATAGATTGGTGGTGGAGAGGGAATCCTACCCATGATATATATAGCATCAAGAAATTCTAGTTCAGCTCATTATATATCTTGACCCTTAATTGATAATACGAGTTTCACACATGTAGATTAGTCCCACATCTTAATTTAAATATACTCATGGCTAAGTGAATGAAATGTGTCTAGATCCAAACCATTAGGCTTGATCAATTCTTTATTGGGTACAACAACATAGGCTTATAGAGACGGATGTATAAATCCAATTAGACTTGTGTAGGCCAAAATAATTTAGACTCTACCCCAAATAAGTCTAACAGTCTCCCACTTGGGCCAAACAAGTCATACTACAAGGATGTTATACATAATTTTATGCTACAAAAACTTTAAACATTAATAAATCACGTTTCAAAATAATTTGGTCCATTAAGTGTCTTGCCACCGAACATGGCAGTCATTACCTTCTGTATAATCGAGGTAGGATCTTTCACATAACAAGTTGATACCTTAATGACATATATCAAATGTGGACGTGTAGCATGAAAATTTCCTCTGATCAAATAGGATACAATTTCAGCTGGTTTCCACTTTACGACTCCAACGAGTCTAACCTTATGACTCCAACGAGTCTTTATGACTCTATGAGTCTAACTGCTAATTCAATAAACTCAAATGCGCAAAAGTAGACTTTAAAAAAAGCAGTTATAACTTTATTTATCAAAATCAATGTATATATATATATATATATATATATATATATATATATATATATATATATATATATATATATATATATATATATATATATATATATGTATATGTAGTGCACTTAGAAATAATGTCTATTATATGAAATTATCCACTCTTACTAAATCAGGATATCATCATGACTAACCATGTCCATATAAGCAATATGCTCTAATAAGACTTTAGGTGGAAGTCCTTTAATGAGTGTATTTGTAATGTTATGAATAATACTAACATTATCAACAGACACAATGTGATTCCGAACTTTATCATTGATGACAAGGAACTTGATGTCGATGTGCTTAGACTTTGCTGAACTCTTGTCACTACTGTAGTAGAGCTCTATAGCTTTTATTATCACAGTGTGCTATAATGGCCTCTCAACTAAATCCACCATCTTCTCATAATCAAAAAAATGTAACATAAAGTGGACTTTCTATTATGGATACATCTAACATAGTCTTAATCTGTGTATTCGATCAACTGCAACAGATCAGATTTCATTTAGCCTTCTGTAGATAACGCACTACCTTCTTGTTAGTATTCCAGTGATCAATCTAAAGTATCTTCCAAGTTTCTCAACGGTATATGCTATTTCTGGACAGGTACAAAATTTAGCATACATCAGACTTCCAACCGCCGATGCATATGAAATGTCTTTCATTTGCTCGTTTTGTAGGTCGTTCTTGGGATATTGGAGTAAACTCAACTTATCTCCCCTAAATCAGTTCTTCATGCAACATCTATCTAGCATCTTATTGATATAGGCCTTTTGTGATAAATTTAATATTTTACGTGTCCTGTCACATTGAATCTGGATGCATATCATAAAAGAAGTGTCTCCAAGATCTTTTATCTGAAAATTCTTTAAGAGAAAATTTTGATCTTAAATAAAAGAGCCATATCATTACTTGCTAGTAGAATGTTATACACATATAGCATAAGAAACATAAGTCTACTTTCTTTAATTTATGATAATGCATTGATCATTTACATTTTCCTTGAAACTAAAAATCAGATGTTACTTGATCAAATTTCAAATACCATTGACGGGATGATTGCTTTAGACTATAAATAGATTTTCTTTGATTTGCAAACCAAAAATTACAAACCTTTGGTTTCAAAATTGTCTGTTGCACCATATAGATTTATTCCTCAATGTCACCATTAAGGAAGACAGTCTTTATATCCATTTGGCGTAACTTCAGGTCGAAGTGGCCACTAATGTCATGAAAATTCTAAAAAAATCCTTCATGAAAAATGGAAGAAAGTCTCCTTATAATCAATGTTGTTTGATTGAATCACTTTGCGACAAGACGTGCCATATATCTTTCGATATTGCCTGTCGATCCCGCTTGGTTTTGAACACCCATTTACAACCAATCAGTTTCTTTCCTTTAGGCAACTCTACTAAATCTCAAACATCGTTGTCTTTCATAGATTTTAACTCATCTTTCATGACATTTGACCACTTAGGGGAGTGAATTGGCCTCTTCAAGGATGTGGGGTCATCCTTTAGCCCTATGTCAAACTCATGCTCTTAGATATAAACTATATAGTCATTTGCAATGACTGATCTCCTCTGCCTGGTTGATCTCCTAGGTACTTGTAGTTGAAAATTTTCAGACTCTACCTCATCAGCATGATTTACTTCAGGATGAACTGTATATGTACCTTGTAAGGGTACAACTGTATTTTCATGCTGAAGTGGAACAACTACATCATCATTTAAAACAGTTGTCAATGGTATAACAATATGTTCTTTCTCAAATGTGAAATCCTTATATAGTTGACTCCCACTATTCTGAATATCCTCAAAAAATTTAGCATTATCTGTCTTTATGTTTTAATAGAGGAACAATAAAACTTAAAGCCTCTATATCTCTAAAAATACCCTACAAATAAACAGCTAACTGTCCTTGAGTCTAGTTTCTTCTCATATGGTATATATGGCCGAACTTCCGCTAGACAACCCCAAATATATAAATGCCTAATACTGGGAGATTTCTCAGTCTATAACTCATATGAGATTTTAGTTACTATTTTACTAGGTACTCTATTAAGGAGGTAGACAACTATCTTTAAGGCTTCAATTTATAATGACTCTGGTAGAGTAGTGTGAGCTATCATAGTCCTAACCATGTCCTTAAGTGTGTGATTTTGTCTCTCAGCAACACCATTATGATGAGATGTCCCTGACATGGTATACTAAGCGACAATGCCACACTCTTTCAGAAATTGGCAAATGGTCCTGGACATCTACTTGATTCATCATGTCTATCATAATACTCACCACCATGATCAGATCTAACAACTTTAATCTTTCTATTTAATTAATTTTCAACTTCAGCTTTATAAATATTAAACATGTCCAGCGATTGAGATTTCTTATGTAACAAGTATAGGTACCCATAATCAGAGTAAATATTTGTAAAAGTGATGAATATTCGTGACTATTCCAATAAGCTATAGGGAATGGACCACAAATGTCTATATATATCAAATTCAAGACTTCTTGAACTCCGTTTAGCACCAAACTTTCTAATATTTCTTTAATTAATGTTCGTTAATTCCTAGTCTATTCACATGTAAAGATTCAGGATATAAAGCATGGAGTTTCAATTTATATAGCCAACAATCTGAATTCTAGTACCAATAACTTTAGATTTGAAAAGTATACTAACCATTTTATTACCAAAGAGTGTTAATAAAACCAGATCTATTTAACAATGAAATAGAAATACGATTCTACCTAAAAGGACAGTACATATAAAGTCTCAGCCAAATTTAAAACAAAAAACTAGAATCGAATCTAAACCTACAGACTCCAACAACTAAAATTGCAACTTTATTTTCATCACCCATGTATATGTATCGCTCAGCTGGGCTGGGCCTCCGTTAGGTTTGAAAGTTTCGCATGGAATCACTTATGTGAATTATCAATACACCATGTATGGGGTGGCACGAAAGCTAAATTATTTTCAGAACAAATATAAATATGAGATATACCCTTCTTAATTAGTCATTTCTGATACTTTATGTAATCCTTCTTGAGGTGGCCTACTTTCTTGAAGAAGAAGCATGCAATGACCGTAGGCTTCTTCTCCTGCACTTTTGTCACTTAGGATCAGTTACTGTAGTGGTGTTTATATTCCTCCCTTTAGTTTCACTTTTCTTTTTCTTATTAGAAGTATTATCCTGAATACTAAGTAAGCACTTTCAGTCATTTTGTTTCAATCTCTCTTCTTTTCAGACACAGTGACTAATGAGCATAGTGAAAATTTACTTTTCCCTTTGAATATTATAAAAAATGGATTATACTGTGTAAGAAAAGAGATCAGAATGAAATGCACTAGAATCTCTTCAAAGAGTTTCAATTTCAGTGCCTTTAGTTTAGAAACAATATTGGACATTTTCATAATGTACTCCCTTATATTTTCTTTACCATTATAGCGCATATTTATCAGCTTGCTAAGATGCGTGCTGGCCTTAACTTTATCCGATTTTATAAACCAGTCGGCTACTTCAGCTGAAAAATCTTAGCACCGACTTTATCAGGCATAAAACCCCTAATAGTTATGGAATAGAATACTTTTTGACTAGTAGACACATCCTATTTGACTTTTTCACTTATCATAATTGGCTTTTTCTTTAACTGAAATTTTGTTAGTGATAGTAGGGGTTCATCAGTCTTTAAAGTGTAGTCTAGGTCCATGAATTAAAGAACGATCTTTTATGTAGTCTTACCACTTCTTAAAGTTTATACCATTCAATTTAGACTACATAAGCGTACAATTTCTCATCAATTTTACATAAACATTGAATTTAACAAAATTCTACTATAATAGTAATAAAAAATTGAATTTCAGAAAATGCAACAAGTTTAACCATTAGAGTTGCCGATCAAACTTTCAGAACAAGTTGTGTCTCTTTATGCCATCACTGTACTGGTCCAACATAGATACTCTAATGTCTAGGTCCTATGTAAGAGAACAATCTTCTTTTGGTGTGACTGTCCCTTTATAGGATTGGTCTCGAAGTTTAAGTTATCTATATCAACCACATAATATATGGATGACCCAGCCATAATGACAACCTTCCTTTGGGCCGATTGCCATGCGCATGGGCCACACAAATTTACGCATCTGGATTCTTATCTGTCGTCGGACTAGTTGATGAGGGGTAATGCAATATGGGCCTATAGTGTGACAACCTTCCTTTGGGCCGATTACCACACACCAAGATTCTCCTACTTGCATTGCCCACATCAAGTATCTGACGCCGTACATAATTCGGCCAAACAATAGTCTTCCTTTGGTCTAGCTATTGTTCGCATGAACTATATACGCAATTAAATAAGCTCTTTTATAAATTCTTTAATTTGAATATGTATATATCTTTATCTGTGTGTTATCAACTATAGTAATCATCAATATTCCTTATGCTAGAATAATATAAGCAATATAATAAATATTGATGAAACGGAAGCATGTAAGGATACATATTACCATGATAAAGAAACACATCAATGCCTTACTTATGTCAAATAACTATTGTTTTGTCATGTTTAGTGCCTATAATACTGTAATGCTCGTCAAGAGCTTTGAGACGGCTGTTCACATGTCTAAAACAGAGGTCAGATGAGCCCCTAAAGGCTAATTAAAGTTTCTATTGGAAAAACGGATCTGTAATTCTTATCGAGTCTGGATCAGACCCAACTCGCAATGATTAAGTTATAGGTTTCCTTAATGGGTTTGGTTTAATAAACTGAATAAAACTCGATTAGCTTAATGTAAGATTAATTGGGATTAGATCTCTTTATTTGATTAGAATTCTACACCAAAATATCCTTAATAGACTAGAATTCTATCTCAATCCTAAAACCCAAATCAATTTCAACAATCCCAATTAAAATTTAATATGAAATTAATTAGGAGTAGGTTTCCTTATTATAGTAAAATACAATCTCTAAAATTTCTTATTCTAATTAATCTCGTAATCCAACTGAATTATAAAAAACCCATAAAAATTATTTTTTTTACTATCTCCATTATGCCACTGTAATCACCGCTGGCCCATGGTGGCCGCTGAGGCGCGCGCGATAGCCGGTGGCTGCAGCCCTAGCCAGGGCCCGCCTGCATGCATGCAGTCGCCTGCTTACATGCAGTGAGAATCTCTTTTTTAATTTTTTACTTTTTTCTTTAGTTAAAAAAACAGAATTAAAAATAATAACACACAAAAAAATTCCGAAAAATATATACATAGTTCGATTTAATCATTTAAATTTTATTCAATTATCTGAGACACAAAAAATAATTTTATATTGAATTAAATAAAGAGTCGACTGTAATTTTAATAGATCGAGATCAAACATTTATGTATCCCATGATCCGATAAAGAGGAGGTTTTGATACCAATTGTTAGATTTAATAATTATTCCATATAAGATTTATACATATACTGTAAGCCTCTTTATTAAGATTAAAGAGAAGGAGGGTTTAAACATACCTGATTCCATCACCAAAGGGATACCAAAGGTTGCTTGATCTTGAAAAAACTGGAGTTGAGGAGGAGATTCTTCTCTCCAGCCACAAAGTTCTCTTCTTAATCCTTAGAGGAGATGAGAGGCCTCCAAGAGAGAGATTAGGTCATGATAGATTGGTGGTAGAGAGGGAATCCTAGCCATGATATATATAGCATCAAGGAATTCTAGTTCAACTCATTATAGATTTAGAACCTTGATGATAACATAAGTTCCACACGTGTAGATGAGTCTCACATCTTAATTTAAATGCACACATGATTAATTGTAAATGAAATGCGTTTAGAACCAAATTATTAGGCTTGATGAATTTTTTATTGAGTGCAACAACATAAGATTATAGAGAAGGATGTATAAATCCAATTAGACTTATGCAGGCTCAAATTAATTTACACTCTAATCTAAAGAAGTCTATCACATAATTCCTGTCACAATGAATAAGAATCCCAGCATTCACTTGTGCACCTTCACCAACGAACAAGTGCATGTTCTTGCTGCCGTTTGTTTTTGTTGCTAGGATTCGTGCAGTGACGATATCATGCATAAAATTAATGTCGAAAAGGATTGCCTGAAGCTGACTCCAATAGGTAGACCCTTTTCTTTTTCTACTGATAACAACCTTTCGATCTATTGTTTTCCTGATGTTGAACATTTCCACATAGAGGTATTCCAACTGAGATGAGGCACCAGCTGAGATGAGGCTGATGAGGCAATCAGACTAGCTACTTATAGAGCATATCTTTGGATTTCTCTTCCTTTTTCACAGGATGCTTTCTCCAATGTGTGAGAGAGAGTGACTTCTCTCATCTGGCATGTCTCATGTCCAATTGCAACACTAATGATATTAGAATGGATTAATATGTCACATTTGCAAGCACTCTTCAATCCTCTCCACTTCATGGAGCAGTTTGTGAGGCACATTCACAACTTCTTGTTGCTGATCTTACCAAAGCCAAACTGTGGTCACTTCAATAACGAGACTCGTCTTCTCGCCATGTTGAAGTATGGGGCCGCTTTCGGCCCTTGGTCTTGTGGACTGTTGATCTGCTGGTGAAGGGTCAGCTACTGATCTTCTTGTGGAGAAACACAGGGATGCTGGTCCTGACCTCCTTACCATATCCACTTAACAATGCCCGCTTAAAAGATTAAAAATATAAGCCGTAAGATGTTGATTCTAATCTTCTTTAATAACCAAAGTTAATCCACTGAATTGCGACATATATTTCTTCCATCAACACAAGAGCCCATTATTTCTCTCTTATCTTAATTGACTTGACTAGCGAGTTTGTTTGTAAGAATCTTACGAAAGTTTTCTTTTCCTTTCTTTTTTTCCCTTTTTAATCGGGAACCCAATATGTAGGAACGTGACACATTCATCTGTCATGGTGGGAGTTGCATTCTCACTAAAATATCATTGCTAGTTACATTCTCTTAGTTTTCTTTTCTACTTACCTCTTTTCCAGCTTATTTGATTTGTAAAATTGACAGGTTTTAAGCTTGATCCAGCCTCAAGGCTATCATGAAGCATACAACTTTTCTTTTTTTCCCTTTTTTTTTTGTTTGAATAAAGGATTTACCCAACCCATGTTAATAATTTTAAATTCCAGCACAAGAGAAACTAAACCATCCTATAACTAGGGTTGTTGTAATTACCTTATCCTATAAACTTGGCTAACATAAAAAATTATCACACTTTTGAACAAGGGGAAAGCAATTGATAAGAACAATTGGATGGTCAATAGACCAGCTGGTTGAACAATAGATGTGGCAAGTTCAAAACAGGTCAATAACAGGTTTAGAGAAGTTCTCTCGTTAAAAGAGAAGGTGGGAGCTATTCACGTTATTCATTCACAAGGAGAAAATAAGCCGAGCTACATGCAATTTATGCTATGATATGTAGCTTTTTCTTCTTTTGTTTCTAGATGGAACCTATGTAGAAACATGAATGTTTAGTTGCAACAAACAAACAATAAGAACAGTGAATAGTAATCATATTTTGTTTCTTGGAGCTTGAGGTTAAAAGAGCCATGACATAATAACTTGACTGTGATCTAAAGAGATCAAAGTTGAGAAGAAACAAGAAACAAAGAGAAATGCATGTTTAGAGTTTCAATTGTGTAACACAGAAAGTGCTTCCTTCTCCATGTAATAGGATATTAAATTAGGCAAGAACAGATGATTTTTGAGAGAAATTGGTATGAAACATTCAAAAGAGAGTGACTACCTACAGCTATCCATCTAATAAAATAAATATTTGATCAGATATCTATCAAATAAATATTTGACAGTATACTTGACTGACTGGGTGTAGTCAATAGTTAATGCTAATCAACTACGACTTGATAAAGGAGTACAAAGAATATTGTTTTTTTCAGATACTATGAAAGATATGATAATTGAAAAGGTACTATTTTTATTTCAAATTACAGCGACGGGGACTTAAGGTTTGGTTGTTTAGAGAAAGTGCGCTGATAAGTGCTCATTTTCTCAGAATTTGTCGATCCCATGTATTTTTTTGTGCAGTGTGTGTTTGATTGGCAAAAAAAATTAGAGGGATTGGAAAGTGGATTTTAGGCTTGTTAGTTAACGTGAGAAACTGACATCCTCTCTCCATTTGTGGACTCCACAGTCCGAAATATATTTGAGCCCCACAAAAGAGTTTGTGTGTTTGAAAATGGGCATGTTTGGCAATTTGTGCCTCACAAAACACTGTTGCTATCAGGTTGACTTTTCCTCTAAGATTTCTTATCTTGTCAGAATTTCAAATTCTAGTTTTCTTACCAAACAAGTCTTTTTCACAGTAAGAAACTATTAGGCAAATAAACATTTTGGGTAAAGCAAATGCCACCGTAATGGCACAATATTAATATTTAATTATAGTAAGCTAAAAAATTTCTGACAAGGAATACCTATGAATATTTCCCAATAGAAGAAAAAAGTGTGTGTTTTATCTTGTTTCTTTGATGGCAGCAAGATTTGAGACAATAAGGTTAGTTAACAAATCAGTAACATGTGCATATAGGCAGCGAAAATGATGTGGAACAAAAGAGGAGAGTCTACGGATTTTGAAAAACGATGAGAGATGAAAGAAATAGTAGAGGACTCATGATTACCTAAGAGATAAGTGAGAAGATTTTCCACCTCTACGGATCTCATGCCACTTCACGCCGCACACTCATTGATCTTGACCTCATGCCGCTTCTCGCCGCATGCTCTACTTCACAGTTAGGGTTTCAATTCCCGCCATGGGCAACACACCCCTCAAGAAAAAAAACTTCCAAAATAATTTTTTCTCAAATTCTAGTCTACCTTTTATTGAAAGCAATAAAGTCTTTAAATGGACTTACAACTATTGAGTTTTCTTTATATAGTCGATGTCACGCCCCGCTTCCCATTATATATGGAAACGGAGTCGCGACGAGATTCGGCGATGTATATACGCGAGGAGAATACCTCACGTATAAATGCTAAGCCTAAAATAAGCTGAACAAGTTATATAATCACTATGATAATATGATAATACTACAACAGTACATGTAAATGTCCACACATGATAACAAATGAGTAAAGGAATAGAAAAGATACTGAGTGCAAATGCACAAAATCATGAAAGCAATAGGAATAAAGATAAGTAAGAGAATACCGAGAAGGGATGTCAAGTAACAGAACTCCAGCTCCTTAAGATGCATGTGATCCTCTCCAAATACCTGATCAGTAATAAATGGCCACTGATATGGATATGCAAATCAAGGGAGTCAGAACTCCTAGTGAATGTGTAAAAATAAAGGAGAAAATGCACGTGCGTATAACGTGTGAGCATATGAAAATAATATAAATTGGAATAACACTAAAATAACAAGCAGAACATAAATAGAAAGTAAATAAAGCAGTCAGTAACAGAATTAGATGTCCAGATTAGTGTGTCAGATGTCTATCACAATCACACATATATCAGATGGATAGAGTCAGTCATATGTCTATCATAACATATATATATATATATATATCAAGTTCAGTTTATAATGTCAATGTAAAATTCAGTTTTGTTATTTAATTATGTCAGCGAACACCAATTGCCACTTGTAATAGACACATCCCATACTATGCCTATCACACGTGTCACTCGAAGTCCTAAGCTATTGAAACTGATCGGTTGGAGATATTGTTCATGATTTAGGTGGGTCCCGTACATACTCAGGACCACGGCCCAAATGCCTGGCGCTGAACCAGGCCGTACCACTAGGTACTACAGTTACAATATAACAATAATAGTATAGGATGTCAGTCATCCCCGAAAACCTTGTAGTGGAACCCTATCTCAGATGCGCAACCTGTATCCTAAGTCCACCCAAAATACAAACGTTGTCTCCTCCACCAATTTGTCAAATCCCAATATAAGTTGTTCATTTATACTATTATTTAATTTAGTGAAACAATTAATATCCATGTTACTTAAATTACTAGGACTATACATTGACAGTAACAGTACAATATAACAGTCAACGGTAATCATATACACGGTGAACAATAACAGTAACGGTGGACAGTATTAGTAACGGTGAATACGATGAATAATAGGACTATACAGGATGGTACAGTCAAACAATACTTTTCCAGTAACTTTCAGTAATATGAATTAATACAGCAAAAGTCCTGCACCGTCTGGTCCATATACAATCTCAAATATATGCTCTAGGATATAACAGTAACATGATCCATCAATTCATAATCTCCCTATAATCACTGCGAACATCGAGGACTAAATCCATTGTCAAGGTAATCTGGTACAGTAAACCACAAATCCAATATACCAATAATCAGTTCTCTCATACTATCAATCTACTCTGATTCTTAAGTCATCGACATATCTATCCTCTAAGTCACTGGTACATCCAAGTCCCAACATATAAAAATACATACTTATTCATATCTAACCAATCATCACTATCCAAATCTGATTAAGATCATTATACACTCTCACTTTCATTAAGTTCAATCACAAGATCCAGAAATTCAACTAATCAATTATGTATATATATGTACCAGGTCAGTCAACCCAATCTACGCCAACTCTCAACTCAAGGTCACGTTTACCACAATCGAGTCCACTGAATATTCTCAAAGTCAACTATATCAATAGAAACTGAAATCATATCTAAATAGTGAAACATCCTCAAGAAACATGAAGCCTAGAATGGTCTATATCTGATAACAAACATCAACAAACTCACCCATACTTAACCAATATGATCGATAAATAAATCTGAAATACTCACAACTCATAATCTAACAATCGTCAACCATATCTAAATACTATCAAAATCTGATGAAAGAATATAAATCTCAGATCAACTGTAACGTTAAATAATGCCATATATAGATCCACTCAATTTCAAGATCAATCCAGTTACATTCTTAAATTTATCACAACTAAATCTGAATCCAAAATGGTTACACATGAATGACATAAGTCCAATATCTCATACCAAGATACAAATTCCATGTACATCTGATGCTCAATATCATTAAGATAAGATTAAGACTACCAAGTAACTCTAAATACCACCAAATATATAAGAAACTAATGCCTGACAATCTAGCCCTCATCGACTCACCAATCAATCAACAGGTAATTATTTTACAAGTTTCAATTCACCAAATAATTATCTGATAAAAACTACACATTAGTTATACTATCTATCCTCAAATATAAATTAGACCAGCTGATCAGTAGATCAAATCAAGTCACAATATAAGGTATACCTCAACTAGCCCTAAATCAATAATAATAACCAATCATCACATGAAATGATGCTGATAAGCGTTCAGATAAACTATATAATTGAAGCATATACTCACTACATCATAATGAATGGTATGGGTGATCTTATTGGTAAAATATATCATACAATCACGTGAAATAATACGAAGAGATATACTAATATCTACAGGTAGCAGTAAATAAAGAAAAATATAAGAACAAATACTCACATGAAATGACGCGATTTTCAAACCGAATCTCCGTCTGGTCTTTACTGCACGAATTGGTACGAATTTTTGGACACCCTGGGTCAGTCTTCGATTCGCCTGTGTATCGGGTCCATAACGAGTACAACTCTGGATCGAGTTCAGGTCTCCTATTACTGGTTTGGATCGCACAAACGAGTCCAAAAACGCTGTAACACGCAACCAAACACATGAATTCACACGAATATACACCTAAACACATGTGTATACACACTCACACTACTATACATACGCACGTGTATATACATACATATACATACATACACACACACACACACACACACACACACATATATATACATATATATACACACACGCACACACACACACACACATATATATATATATATACATATATATATACACACACACACACTCACACTCACCCACGCATTCATGCATGTACGCGTGCGCGCACACACACACACATACATGCATGAATGTGTGTGTGTGTTTGTGATTGGTCGCTAATGTTGCATATGTAGTATCATATTTCCATACTTATTATAGAATAAAACTTTGCATTGTCCTAATTAATTGTTTAATTTATTTGCAGGCCCATTCTTTAAGAAGATGAAGAGAAATGAGCCCAAAGCCCACCAAAATTATGAATTAAATCAGAATTAATTCGCACTCAATAAATCAGGGCAAAATCAAGAGATTGAAAACCAGTTGAGAAGAATCCTCTCAGAATCGATCGGTTGAAGCAAAAATCAAACGGCCATTTCTTCAAAATCTCGGAGCTAAACTGCAAATCCAACCCAAGATAAAACCAGAACTCGACCCCGGGGAGACCCACCAACAGGGTGTGGCCACCTGGCCACACCCTGGCCGCGGAAACGCGGCCAAAGTCGCGTTTCCGCGGCTTGGTTGGGGAGTTAGGGGGAGCGTTTGCTCCCCCGATTTCCCCGGGATCCTGCATGTTGGTTTTTGCCTATAAAAAGGCAGTATTTGCGCTGAAAAGTGACGACCATGCAGAGATAGGATTTAGCCTAGTTTTCAATCTTTGTAGTTTAGGTTTTTCTTTTCTTTTTATGTAATTTGTATGTAAGCTTAGGTTAGATGAAGATTCATGTAAGTAAGAGAGAGAGGCTTATGTTGAGAGTGACACCGATGTGCCCTCCTCCTTTCTTTCATTGTTTCTGCAAGTAATAAAGGTAAATGCTTCTTTTTATGTTCGTATTTTCTTTTGTTTCCTTCTCCTCTTTCTACTTTACCTCGTTTGTTTTCGATGAGTTTGCAAGTGAAGCAGAAGCATAAGTATAACGATGCTTTGTGAGTGCCAACGATAGTTCATGAAGACGATCTCCTCCTCAAGATCCGTATCACTTCATTCTTGCTAGGACTTGATGATATAATGCGAACTGGGACTGAGCTCGATCCTATGATCTATGCGTTGAACGCCTCCGAAGCAAGGTAGAACATGCAAAGGTTTCCAGGTAAGTCATCAATCAAATTAGGTAAGTATTTCTTCAACCTCTTTCTTTTCTTTTATTTCTTTAGTATAGATCACCCCATCTTTCAAATCTTTCATCTTTTCTTTCCCGATTCATTTGTACATAATCGCTTTCATCGTTTTTTGATTTTCTCCATCTTCTCATTCTACCTTTTTCTTTCTAACTTTAACATAACTCGTTTTCATTTTCATTTCTTTAAACAAAGAAGAACTTTCGTTTTTCTTCACAAGATTTCAACAAAAACTTTGAACGCTTCCATCGCAAACCCTCCTTGTGGATCACGACCCGCATAGCCACTTGCTATAGCGGTAAGAATTGAGCACTTGCACATCTTCATTCTAAATCTGAAATTCTTTATTTTTATGTGCAGGTTTTGCCTCAATCAAATTTTGGCACCGTTGCCGGGGAGGGTAACGTTTTATTAAAATCTGATTTTTATTGAAAATTTTTAGAACTAAAACGAATTTTCTTCTCTGTTGTAGGTTATAGGGCAAGCAAAGCAGGAAAAGAAGATTGCAGTAATATATAAGTGGTCTTGGGCCTCTGCTCTAGAAAGCAGAGACCAAGTGCCTCTGATTTGCCGCGTTTTCTCAGCCAAAGCCGCAGATCCGCGGCAAAAAAGGAGTTGACTACTAAAGTTGTTTTTGCAGGGCTGCTTGACTTGCAAAATTCTAGTTTTCTGCAATTTATTTTTTCTTATATGCCATCACCAAAAACCTGCTAATAAACCAACAGTAAAATACTTGTTGAAAAAGATAAAAAAATTGATTAGACGTTTGCATTTTAGGCACGTGTCTTTTCAATTCATTTATTTTTACTGTTGAAGAGTGCTGGAGCAAGGTACGTTCGCATTGCATGTAGAATAGGACTCATCTCTTGGTTTATTTTTATTGCTTTGAGTGAATCTTATTTACATATCTTGTACACTTGCACAAACGTATCTTAAGGGCACTAACCCATAACAAGATAAGGTGGGGATTTAAACACCCTTCCTTGGCCCAAAAATCAGATTCCAAGCACTCACTAACCCAAGCCTAACTAAAAATGAGTAGACGTTAGCCCTAGGGACATCTCGGACTCAATTAGGAGATTATCCTAAGGGGGAAAGGTGTTGGAATTTGACTCCTGTAAAATCAGTGTCTAGGAAAGGGATTAAGGGCCGAAAGCCCGAAGATTGGTGGTTATTTAATTAAGGAACGTCTTTGACGGAAAACCTCCCACCAATCTTGCCCTGACCTGGCTGATTAGCTTGTGATCAAAGTCTGCATTAAACCTCCCGTGGACAGTCTAATCAGTTAGGAGTCGTCTAGGTCATAGGTCTACCCTAACTTAGTTAGAATTTTCTCCTTTTATTTGTTTGCTTATTTGTTTGTTTTTCTTTCTTTTTTGTATTCTATTGTGTGATATGGCTTATAATAATAATTTTTCCAACTTCAATAATAATCCATATTACACACAAGTTCATTTTCGGATATTACCAACTAAGCATATCATGACTTTAACCAACCTAGTGTGCCGGATTGGTCTTATCCGAATCAATATAACCCATGCCCCCAATCTAATAACTATAATTTTCATAATAATTTCAACTCTTCACAGAGTCAGTGGGGATTCACCTCCCCCGAGCATAATTTTCAACCAACTTGTCCCCTCTATCCACCTAGTCCGCAATATTTCCAAAATTCATACTCAGATCCACCAGTCCAAAATAGAAGACCATCAATTTTGGAAATGAGTATGCGTGAGTCCAAACAAAAATCCAAAAATCTGATGGGCTCACAATTTCACCACCAATTCCAAGACAATACTTCATCTTTCATCAAAAACAATGAACCCATCAACTATGAAAAGATGCTTGAAGCCATGACTCAGGCTCAAAACGCTCGTAATCGTGACATAAATATGATGGTCGAATCTCTACGTTCCCACCGTTTGACCAGTTTTGATGTCACTAACCATTCTGTTCGAGCCAAAGAGTCATGTAGTTTTGAAAATCAAGGTTCCATTTCAGAACAATCATTTGAACTTGCCCAAACTCCAAATGATATTGATAGTTTGACAAGTTATCCCTTGCCTGAAATCGAACTTGAAAATGAATATGATCATGAACTTTAACTTAGTGATTCAATTTTACTTCCTGATTCAATAATGACTCCGGTGTCTTCACCTGATTTCAATCTTTTCCCGGAGTCAACATTGGATCCTGTGCCAATTCATCATGAAATTGAATCACCCATTCTTGATGATCATATTGAACTTGACCAATTTTACACTTTTGAAAATCCTATTGACAAATTTGTAAGTTCTCATTTTTTTGATATTAAACTCAATGAGATATGTGACGTAGATTCTCAAATTTGTGATCCAGTTCAACTTTTTGAATCAATATTGACTCCTGTTTTATTACCAAACTTGAGTAATATTTTAGAGTCAGTTTGGATTTCCCACCTATCATTCCTAGACTTGAATCACCAATATTAAGTCACATTCCATTGTTGGAAAATGAATGTGGACTTGAATTTCAACTTCTTGACTTGGACACACTTCTTGAACCAATCTCGACTCCTGAACCTTTACTTGACTTAAATCACCTTCCTGAGTCGGTATTAATTTCTGTACTTCCTGAGTCCAAGTCAATCATTCTATCTTTTCACACTCCATTCTGGGACGAGGTGGTTGACAAATTTGACTCTGAAATCAGTTATGAAATTTGGAAATTAGATGGGGTCAAATACTTAATAAAAATCCTTCATGGATACTGATTGAGTTTTTACCTGCACGCAAAAATAGAATTTTAGATTTAGAACAAAATGTGCAAGTGCTCAATTCGAATCCGCGGTAGCAGTGGCATGCGGGTCGTGATCCTCAGGGAGGGACTAGCGATGGAAGCGTTTGTAAGATTCTCTAAAATTTTTATTTATTTTATTAGTTATGATGGTATTTACAAGGAAGTGTGGTGAAAAGAATTTGAGAGAGATAGAGATAGAAATCTAAACTAAAGAAAGAAAGAAAGAAAGAAACACATACCTCTTCAGTCTGCTTACCTTTTGAACCGTTACGATGATTTACCTTTTCTTGGAAGGCGTACAAGCATGGCGTATAGGATCGTCCGCCTTCTTAATCTACACTATGAAATAAAAGACAACTATGAAGACCTGTTCATCGCCATAGGCCATCAAGGGCTCTTCTTTGGCTAGGTAGTCTCGAAGCAGTTGGTTCTCATGATGGGCAAGACATTAGAGAGAAAATAGAATAAAGCAAATACTAAGATACACAGATTAAAACAAGAACAAAAAAAACAAAAATAATAAAAGAACAAAAAACAAACCTCGATCGATTATTAAACAATGGTGAAAAAATAAAACTTACACCGACTGTCACCATCAGTACAAGTAGATCCCTTCCTCCATGAGAACATCATCTCATCTCAGTTTTTACAAAAAGGAAAAAAAAAATAAAAATTACAATGGAGGAAAGAAAATCTAAACTACAAGAAGAAAACCTAAACCCTAGATTTGGCCCTCTGGCTCTGCCTCTGGACGACGTTCTGTGTTGCACTGCAGGGGGTATTTATAGGTGCAGAAGGAGTTAGAGTCCGAACACAAGTCGTACACAAAAAGCCGTTGCCATGGCTTATCTGAATTGCCGTAGAAATGCGGCATTTGCCGTGGAATTGCGACATTTTGGTGGCAGATTGCCACGCGCTTTGCGCGCGTGGCTCTTCTGATCCGTCCATCTGGGCGTTTGCTTCTGGAAGTGCATCCTGGCTCTTTATCATGGGATTTGGATATAACTTGGGAATCAAGTTATCTAGATTTCAAATCTCCCAATATTTTAATCCACGAATTTCCTTATCTTTGCACTCTTATCTTGGCTTTTACCCTCATCCTGCAAGTGTTTAGGGTTGGATAAAAGTCTATCCTTCCCTCTTCTTTGATAATTGCAAGTTTAGCCCTGGTATTTGCACTTTGACAATTGATATTTGCACTTTTGCACTTGGGCTTCAAATGTGGGCTTTAGGCTTTTTTAAGCTTTAATTCTTTCTTTTTATTATTTCGAGGCCTGCACACAATAAATCACAAAATATTAATAAATGTGCAGAATTAAATGAATAAATATGAAAATGTGATGGTAAATGTTATGATAAAAATGCACTTTTCATACCAATCACACCCCACACTTATCTTTTTGCTAGGCCTCGAATAAAAACAAAGAAAAAGAAAAATTAATCTAACCTAACTCACTTTCGTAGGAATCACGGTTGCACTTAGCATGTGCAACAAGCCGTTAAACCTCTAGGTTACCCTAGAGGACGAGTGTTGTCGTGAGGGTTTTTAGCGGATTACACCCACAAAAATCCATAAAAAGGAAATATTTGAAATACTTTTGAAAAGACTAAGTAGTCTATAATTTTTAGGATCCTCATTTTTATTCATTCTTAGACTAGTCTTTATAAAGTAAATTGTTATCTATTTTAGGTAAGGGTCAAAATTGAACTTCTAATATAGTCTTTTTTCGTTACCAAAATCATATGCATCCTTGTAAATTTATACTAGGAATTCCTTAACTTGGACTCTCATGCCTCTTTATTATTTTTATAACTTCATCTAATTTTCTTTCGTGTAAGCATTAAGGCTTCTGAGGCTCTAATACCTAACTAATTGACTATTAGATGTGTTAATAATATATATATTTTTTAATATGTATAACTCATCTAATTTCTTTTGTGTAAGTATCAAGGCTTCTTGAGGCCCTCATACCTAACTAATTGACTTAAATGTGTTAATACATATCTCATATTCTTAGTTTTATTAGGCTTTCTAATCCACCCATGTAGCGAATTTAAAGTCGATGACTCCAAAAACCGGTTGGCTTTAGGGCACAGGTGAGGAAAACACCCCGCGGACTCAAATTCGAGTGAATTAGGCCCCAAAAATAAGGACTTTATTTATTTACTCACCTTTAGGCATGAATACTTATGCTTCTTGAGGCACATGCATCCAGCTTAATGGTGAATTTTTTTTTGTTTAGACATTTTTTTTTATGAGGCACAAGGGTCTTTGTATTAGAATCCTATATATGCATTAGGTATGCAATTTCATTAAGGTAAAAATTAAGACTAATTAATTATTCAATTTCTCCTCCTATACCTAAATTTAAACAATTTATTATTTTGACCAAGTTTTGAGAAATCCTAATCATGATTTTCCTAATCTTAAGATTAACTTAGATTTCTTTCAAAAGATAAGTCAAAATATTGTCCTTTTTATAAGTTTTTTTTTTCAGATTTTTTTTTTTTTAGCAGATTTTTTGTGTTAGTATGTTAGTAAAGCCTACCCCACACTTATCTTATGCATTGTCCTCAATGTGAATGAATGAATGCATATGGCATGAAAAAGAACAAGGGAAGGCAGAAGTTACCTTAAGGTGGTGGTTTCGGTGGTGGTCTAATTGGGCCAAGCGTTGCTACCCAATCAAGATAACATAATACTTCATGGAGGAAACCCACCAAAAATTTTTCTTAATAACCCACGAAAATGTATGTGTAATTATTTTTAAAATTTCACCCTATCAAATTCCCAAATTCCATAATTAGTTTCAGAGTCAATTGTGTCAACCTCCTGTCCCAAAATGGAGTATGAAAAGATGGAATTATTGACTTGGACGTGGGAAGTACGGGAACAAATACCGACTCAGGAAAGAAACTCAAATCAAGTAAGGGGTCAGGAGTCGGTCTAGGTTCAGGAAGTGGGTCCAAATTAATAAGTTGAAGCTCAAGTCCACAATCATTTCCCACAATGGAATGTGACTCAATGTTGGTGATTCAAGTTCAGGAATGATAGGTGTGGGAATCAAAACTGACTCTCTAAAATATTACCTAAGTCGGGTAACAAAACAGGAGTCAATAATGATTCAGGAATTTGAACTTGATCATAGATTGGAGAATCTAGGTCACATATCTCATTGGGTTCAATGATATAAAAATCAGAAGAATTGCCAATTTATCCATAGGACTTTCAAATTGCACAATTGGTCAAGTTCAATATGATCATCAAAAATGGGTGACTCAATTCATAATGAATTGCACAGGATCCAATGTTGACTCGGAAAAAAGTAAAATCAGGTGGAGACACCAAAGTCATTATTGAATCAGGAAGTAAAATTGAATCATCAAGTGGGAGATCATGATCATATTCATGCTCAAGTTCTATTTCAGGAAAGGAAGAACTTGCCAAACTATCAAAAGTTGGAGTTTCGGCAAGTTCAAATGATGGCACTGAAGTAGAATCTTGTTGTCCAAAGCAACTTGGTTCGTCGGCTCTACGAGAGTGGTCAGTGATATCAGAGATGGCCGAACGGTGAGAACGTAAGGATTGAACCATCAGATCTATGTCACGATCACGGGATAGGCTAATCTAGCCTGAGTCATGGCTGCAAGCATCGTTTCATAGTCGATAGGTGCATCATGCTGTGATTGGACTTGAAAAGATGAAGTGTAATCGTGATGAAGTTGTGAGTCGGTGGACTCACGCATAATCATGTCTGCGATTGATGGTAATTGTTGCTTGGACTCATGCATACTTATCATTTCCCCAATAGATGGTATTCTATTTCTGAATGGGTGGATCAGAGTATGACTTGGGAATATTGTGGACAAGGTGGAGACGGAGGACAAGTCGGTTGAAAATTAGACTCGGGGGGAATCGAAACCCCATGAACTCTGTGAGAGTTGAAAGTATGAAAATTATGGTCATAAGATGGGGGGTATGGGTTATAATTATTCGGATAAGACCATTCCGGCACACTAGATTGATCAAAGTTATGATATGCCGGGTTGGTAATATCCAAAAAAAAGTTAGGTGTGTAATATGAATTAAAGTTGGAAAAAATTATTATATGCATATCACACAAACACAAACAAAAGAAAAAGAAAACAAATAAGCAAACAAAAAAAAAAAAAAAAATTCTAACCTAAGTTAGGGTAGACCTATGACCTAGACGACTCCTAACTGGTTAGACTGTCCACGGGAGGTAGGGTGTAGACTTTGACCACAAGTTAATCAGCCAGGTCAGGGCAAGAGTGGTGGGAGGTTTTTCCGTCAAAGACGTTCCTTAATTAAATAACCACCAATCTTCGGGCTTTCGGCCCTCAATCCCTTCCTAGACACTAAATTGGCAAGAGTCAACTTCCAACACTGTGTTCCCCTTAGGATAACTCCTATTGAGTCCGAGATGTCCCTAGGGCCAACGTCTACTAATTTTAAGTTAGGCCTGGGTTAGTGAGTGCTTGGGATATGATTTTTGGGTTAAGGAAGGTGATGAAATCCCCACCTTATCTTGTTAATGGGTTATGACCATAAGATGAATTAGTGCAAGTGTACAAGATAAGTAGATAAGATTCACTCAAAGCAGAGAAAATCAACCAAGAGATGAGTCCTATTCTACATGCAATGCGTACGTACCTTGCTCCAGCACTCTTCAACAGTAAAAATAAAGGAATTGAAAAGACACGTGCCTAATATGCAAACGCTAATCAATTTTATTTTTAACAACAAATATTTTACTGTTAGATTAATTAGCAGTAAGCAGGGTTATCACAGAACAAATTTTAACAGAGAAATACACAGATATTGCCAGTTCAGAAACCTACAAAAATTTCAGTCAGTAGTCCTCTGCTACTGCCACGGATCCGCGGCTATTGCCGCGTTTGCGCGGCAAAGTAGCAGGCTCTGCTGCTCTGCCTTCGAGGGCAGAGGCACAGAGTTGCTATATGTCCACTTCTGCTGTTGTTTTTCTCTTCTCCAAACCTGCAAACAGAAAAGAATAAAAGAATTAGTTAATAAATTTTTTTTTTTTAGAGATAAAACTTACCGTCCCTCCCCGGCAACGGCGCCAAATTTTTGATTGAGTTTTTACCTGCACGCAAAAAATAGAATTTTAGATTTAGAACAAAATGTGCAAGTGCTCAATTCGAATCCGCGGTAGCAGTGGCATGGGGTCGTGATCCTCAGGGAGGGACTAGCGATGGAAGCGTTTGTAAGATCTCTAAAATTTTTATTTATTTTATTAGTTATGATGGTATTTACAAGAAAGTGTGGTGAAAAGAATTGAGAGAGATAGAGATAGAAATCTAAACTAAAGAAAGAAAGAAAGAAAGAAAACATACCTCTTCAGTCTGCTTACCTTTTGAACCGTTGCGATGATTTACCTTTTCTGGGAAGGCGTACAAGCATGGCGTATAGGATCGTCCGCCTTTCTTAATCTACACTATGAAATAAAAGACAACTATGAAGACCTGTTCAGCGCCATAGGCCATCAAGGGCTCTTCTTTGCTAGGTAGTCTCGAAGCAGTGGTTCTCATGGTGGGCAAGACATTAGAGAGAAAATAGAATAAAGCAAATACTAAGATACACAAGATTAAACAAGAACACAAAAAATAAAAATAATAAAAGAACAAAAACAAACCTCGATTTGATTATAAACAATGGTGGAAAAATAAAACTTACACCGACTGTCACCATCAGTACAAGTAGATCCCTTCCTCCATGAGAACATCATCTCCTCTCAGTTTTTACAAAAAAAAAAAAAAATAAAAATTATAATGGAGGAAAGAAAATCTAAACTACAAGAAGAAAACCTAAACCCTAGATTTGGCCTCTGGCTCTGCCTCTGGACGACGTTCTGTGTAGCACTGCAGGGGGTATTTATAGGCGCAGAAGGAGTTAGAGTCCGAACACAAGTCTTACACAAAAGCCGTTGCCCTGGCTTATCTGAATTGCCGTTAGAATGCAGCATTTGCCGTGGAATTGCGGCATTTTGGTGGCAGATTGCCACGCGCTTTGGCGCGTGGCTTCTCCTGGTCCGTCCATCTGGGCGTTTGCTTCTGGAAGCTGCATCTGGCTCTTTATCATGGGATTTGGATATAACTTGGAATCAAGTTATCTAGATTTCAAATCTCCCAATATCTTTATCACGAATTCCTTATCTTTGCACTCTTATCTTTGGCTTTTATCCTCATCCTGCAAGTGTTTAGGGTTGGGTTAAAAGTCTATCCTTCCATCTTCTTTGATAATTGCAACTTTAGCCTTTGTGTATTTGCACTTTGACAATTGATATTTGCACTTTTGCACTTGGGCTTCAAATGTGGGCTTTTGGGCTCTTTTTAAACTTTAATTCTTTCTTTTTATTATTTCGAGGCCTGCACACAATAAATCACAAAAATATAATAAATGTGCAGAATTAAATGAATAAATATGAAAATGTGATGGTAAATGTTATGATAAAAATGCACTTTTCACTACCAATCAGATACACAATCTTAATGGGTTATATTAGAGAAACTTCTGGTGGGTTCCTCCGAACTTCACAAAAAGCTGATGGGCCGCATTTCGTGGACCAATCAGACCACCACCGGAACCACCAACCTTAAGGTAACATTTTCCTTCCCTTCGTTTTTTTCATGCATCTATGCATTAATTCATACATTGAGGACAATGCATGAGATAGGTGTGGGGGAGGGTTCTAACATAACTTAGTTTTTTTTTCTTTTTTATTAAAAAAATTTAACATTTTCTTTACTTTAAAAACTTTTTGGAAAATAGAAACAATATTTTGACATATTTTTTGTAAGAAATTAAGTTAATTTTAAGGAATATCCAAATTAGGATTTCTTATACTTGATCAAAATAAGATTATTTGTTTGATTTTCAGAGTTAGGAAGATAATTTGTCAAAGTAATTTGTCTTAATCTTTACCTGATGAAATATGCCACACTTCATACAAGTACACACTTAGGGTTCAAAAACAAAGATCTTATGCCTTATAAAAAAAATGAAAAAAAAAGAAAAAAAAAAGATAAACAAATCTAATTATTGACTAGCTTGGTGTGCTTTGGCCTAAGCAAGCCTTAGTATTTATGCGAAAGATGATTAGATAAGTTTGAGAAAAATATATATATGATAATCCTCTGATTAAGCTGGGTATTTGTGCTAATAAAGCATAAGTATTCACGCCTAAAAGGGGTTCATATAATAAAATCTTTAGCTTTGTGGCCTTGTTTGCTCGAGTCCTTAAGTCCTAGGGGTGTTTTTTCACCCGGTGCCCTAAGACCGTTTGGTTTGGGAGTCATCGATTAAAGGCTCGTTACATGGGCAGATTAGAAAGCCTAATAGAACTAAGGAATAATACCACAAATAAAAATATTATATATATGTATATAAATAAATAAGGCATAAGAGTTAGAGTTAATGAACCCTTAGTCAAAATTTTCACAGTCACAAGGTGCATATGATTTAGGGTAAAGTAATAGACTAGATGAGAAGTACAATTTGACTCCTTACTTTGATTGATAACAAATTGTTGAATAGAGACTAAGTTTAGGAATGAAAAATTCGGTTTTCTATAACTTATAGATTGCTTAAATCTTACAATTATATTTCAAATATTTCTCTTTCAAAATACTTTTCGAAAATACTAACTCTTTGTTTCTCTTTCTTATGGATTTTGTGGGTGCAATCCGCTGAAAACCCTCACGAGACAAAACTCGTCCTCTAGGGGGAACCTAGAGGTTTAACGGCTTGTTGCACATGCTTAGTGCAATCGCGTGACCTGCGAAAGTGGTCTAATAATCCTTAGTATAGTTAGTTGTTTGCTCGAGGACGAGCAAAAGATAGGTATGGGGGTGTGATTGGTCGCTAATGTTGCATATTTAGTATCATATTTCCATACTTATTATAGAATAAAACTTTGCATTGTCCTAATTGATTGTTTAATTTATTTGCAGGCCCATTCTTTAAGGAGATGAAGAGAAATGAGCCCAAAGCCCACCAAAATTTGAATTAAATCAGAATTAATTCGCACTCAATAAATTAGGGCAAAATCAAGAGGTGAAAACGGGTTGAGAAGAATCCTCTCAGAATCGATCGGTTGAAGCAAAAATCAAACGGCCATTTCTTCAAAATCTCGGAGCTAAACTGCAAATCCAACCCAAGATAAAACTAGAACTCGACCCCGGAGAGACCCACAACAGGGTGTGGCCACCTGGCCACACCCTGGCCGCGGAAACGCGGGCCAAAGCCGCGTTTCCGTGGCTTGGTTGGGGAGTTAGGGGGAGCGTTTGCTGCCCGATCTCCCCGGGATCCTGCATGTTGGGTTTTTTGCCTATAAAAAGGCAGTAGTATTTGCGCTGAAAAAGTGACGACCATGCAGAGATAGGATTTAGCCTAGTTTTCAATCTTTGTAGTTTAGGTTTTTCTTTTCTTTTTATGTAATTTGTATGTAAGCTTAGGTTAGATGAAGATTCATGTAAGTAAGGGAGAGAGGCTTATGTTGAGAGTGACCCGATGTACCCTCCTCCTTTCTTCCATTGTTTCTGCAAGTAATAAAGGTAAATGCTTCTTTTTATGTTCGTATTTCTTTGTTTCCTTCTTCCTCTTTCTACTTTACCTCGTTTGTTTTCGATGAGTTTGCAAGTGAAGCCAGAAGCATAAGTATAACGATGCTTTGTGAGTGCCAACGATAGTTCATGACGATGATCTCCTCCTCAAGATCCGTGTATCACTTCATTTTTGCTAGGACTTGATGATATAATGCGAACTGGGACTGAGCTCGATTCTATGATCTATGCGTTGAACGCCTCCGAAGCAAGGTAGAACATGCAAAGGTTTCCAAATAAGTCATTAATCAAATTAGGTAAGTATTTCTTCAACCTTCTTTCTTTTCTTTTATTTCTTTAGGTATAGATCACCCCATCTTCCAAATCTTTCATCTCTTCTTTCCCGATTCATTTGTACATAATCGCTTTCATCGTTTTTTGATTTTCTCCACCTTCTCATTCTACCTTTTCTTTCTAACTTAACATAACTAGTTTTCATTTTCATTTCATTCAATAAAGAAGAACTTTCATTTTTCTTCACAAGATTTCAACAAAAAACTTGAACGCTTCCATCGCAAACCATCCTTGTGGATCACGACCCGCATAGCCACTTGCTATAGCGGTAAGATTGAGCACTTGCACATTTCATTCTAAATCTGAAATTCTTTATTTTTATGTGCAGGTTTGCCTCAATCAGTGTGTATAAATAAACATCAACACACATATACTTATTACAGCCATGCAAATAAAAAACACACACACACACACTCACGCACACAAACAACCCCATGCACTGCATGCATGCACAACAATTAAAACTACTTACACATCATTTACACATACCTACACTTTTATATACATACATATATATAGTCACATTTATATACCCTCCCTCCACTCACGCACACCCAACGATGCAAACACATATACTAACATATACTTGTAGGCTGTCTAAAAATCACTGAAGACAAGTCATCAAAAAATAGAATCCAAACTCCAGACGCAAGGCTAATCATCGCCACCAGCGCAACACCAAGACGTGAGCATTGAAACCCGCATCTCAACATCACTGCAATGACCAAGACGCGGAGCATGAAAGACGCGTCTCAGCAATTACTGCAGTACCAAGACGCAGAGTCCAAAGCCCGCGTCTCATGTGAAGCTTGACGCAGAATTTGAAGCTCGCGTTTCTTAAGCATCACCTCAAGGGTAAACGCGGGCCCAAAGCCTGGCGTCTCAGTTATAACTGCCCTCATTACTGGGTCAATTACTGCCCATGTAATGAGGGAGTTAAACCCCATTATGAGCATTTTTAGGGGACACTTTTACCCCCTGAAACCTCTATAAATAGCCCAGTTTTCTATGGAAGAGGGGTTGGAAAAATCTTTGGTCGAAAAAATCTTTGGTCAGAAGAACTTCGGTTGTAAGCCGTAGAAGGACCCAACATCTCTAGCTAAAAGAAAGAGAGAGTTCAACTCTACTAATAACTTGCTGCGTACAAGTTTATATTTGCCTACAGTCTCTTTGAGATTCTTGTGGACAGAAACTGTGTTACTTAGTCCACCATCCAAAAGAGAGGATTCCCAAGATGTCATGACGTTCACCCAGTCAATAGAAAATAAGATTCACTTTCCATCGTCACATCAAGAACCCAGCATTAAACAAAGGGGAGAGCTTGAATTCTCCCCTCTCTTGTAAAAAGATTATTGATCCGTTGTAATTTCTTTACAATCAGATAAAGAATTTACACCTCGATCTTTAATTTTTCCACACCAAACAATACTCACACCCATTATACATGTGTGCATATTGATTAAATGCACCTACACATATTAATTAACCCATACACACATAAACACAAATGCCTATCACATGCAGATTAGCATTAATAGATAACAATGAACAAAAATCAAAGGGAAAGAGACAGAGACATCACGGTCGGGTGTAGCGCGAGACACGACAGAGTTCTGTGGTGGTTCATGGCTCTGACGGAGGAGTCGACGGTGACGAAGGCTCGCCAGAGGGGATTGGGCTACCTCGGAGATGCGGAGTCAGTCAAAACATTTGTGGAGAGATTTCAGAATATGGCGCTCTGATGTCCTAAACGGAATGACCCAGGCAACCCTGGTAGAAATATGCCGCCACAATCTACAAATTTCACTCCTAGCCTAAATAGGGGTTGCTGAAAGTCGCACCTGGAAGCAAATGATCCAGCAAGGTGAACAGGCTGAAGAAATATCTTTTCAATCAAAAAGAAAAGATACATTGGCGACAGAAACAAAATCCCCCGTCAAACCTCAGCGGGCTAGGGGGAGGTGGTTCTTCAAGTCAGCCATGTGCCAACAAGCAGTATTCCTTCAAAGACGAGCATGTCAATTCATTGTTCAAGTTACTCAATAAGAGCAACAGATTGAAGCTTCCTGAAGCTAGACGTCCTGAAAAAGTCGGCAAGTCTGACAATCCTAACTACTACTTGTATCATAGGATGCTAGGGGACCCCACAAGAGCTGTTTCGTCTTCAAAGATATCCTTCAAGCTCTGATCGATGCGGAAGTGCTAAAGCTCCGTCCAGAACAGAAGAAAGTGACAGCTAATATGACTCATTCTTCAATTTGTAAAACAGCCTCCAGCACCATCCGGAGTAGTTCCCTCCCGAAAGGGGAACTAAGAATGATCAATACATACCCACATCATCAACATGAGAAAGGTCTTGTACCTATCCCTACACCTTAGGGAGAAATTATGTGGGTTCATCCTGACCTTGTAGATGGCCAACAGTGGACTATTGTTACCAACAAAAAGTCCAAAGGCAAGGCAAAAGATTCATCCTGCAATGTGGTGTGCACTTCTTCCTGGGAAACAGAAACTAATGTTCCCTCACTAACGATTTGGAGGAGGAAACAATCACCCTTGCCGCAGAGATCAATAAACCACTCGCGGTAGAAACTCATTCGGGTCAGTCATATTTAAAGAAGTAGACGAGATGATGGCAAGCTCTCCTAAACCTACTACAGAGCCAACCAAGTCTCCGCGAAGCAAACTGTGGAAGAAGCAGAAAGAGCTTCAGTTTTCCAAGGCTCTTCTAAAGACCAACGCGGAAGGATCTCCAACACCTTACAGTTTTGATGTCTTGGCTCAACTGGCCAATATCCCGGCCAGGATCACCCTCTATGAGCTCCTGAGACTATCAAAGTTAACAAGAGAAGCTCTGATGGAAGCCCTAGCTGATGCTGAGGCCTTCATGACCCAGATCCCGGCTGGACCACAGGAGGAAGATGAAGAGGACTGCCTCCATGCCTCTCAAAATGCTCCCTGCATCACCTTCACGTCAGATGACATGCAGGTTGTTGGACACATATATTGCATACATATTATTACATTCCTACATATATTCTATAATGAATATTGCAAATAACTTGTCTTAATGTCCTAATTCATGCAGGGTATGACAGGGAGAAGATAATCATGAAATTTATCTAATAAATTTAAAAGTTTAAAAGAAAGGTGATCGATTCAAATCCAAAGGTTCTAGAAGCTATCTATTTGAAAATGGATATATCAGATAAGATAATATTATCTAATTTCAAGAGAAAAATGGATTGTTTAAAGACCCTATCTGTTTTGCTGAAGATAAGTGAATATCTTATCAATTCTAGAGGATAAACTAAAAATCCAAGAGGATAAATGGATAGAGAGAAGATCAACGGATGAGATGAACAATTTAGATTCAGATTCAGCTGGATACAGTTTAATATTTTAATCATAACTTCTCTACAGAAACTCAATTCTAATGATTTAAGATGCTGCAGAAAGAAGACGTAAAGGGATATAATCTTCTGTTGATCACTCGTTCCAGTTCATCATTGGTTAAGTGATATTCAGCAATTAACACGCCAATAAGCTGCAGATCAGAATTGAATTTCTGAATAAATCAAATCAAGTTTAGAGATAAGGGAAGAATTCAAATTCAGAAATATATAGCTCTTTCTATCTTCATACGTGTTCTATCCTCTGGTTTTCTCCTATAAATACCCTGATACTCGAAGGCAGAAAAACACACCATCTGAGAGAGAGAGAGAGCTTTAGTTTAGTTTTTCTTTTCTCTTCAATGTAATTTTTATTTCTTTATTTTATTTTATTTTAGGCTAGAGAGAGTTACATGATCATAAGAAAGGAAGAGTTATTGTATAGTGACACTATTGTAATCTTTTCTTCAAGAAGTTTAATTGAAGGTGACAATCAATGGAGGTTTCCCACTTTTCTTCGTTGTGCTCAATCTTGCCGAAGTCTTTCTTTCCTTTATTCTTTTCTACTACTTTGCTTTACTCGATGCTAAGGTAAATTTCATTATGATCAACAGTAAAGGTAAATATTCTTCTTTTATTTCTTTTTATTTCTAATTTTTCATCAACACTTTTCTTTATCTCTTTTGGTTCCTTTTCTTTTATAGATAAAACAACGACGATATCATCATCTCTTCTTCTACCATCTTCTTCTTAACTTAACTTAACATTTTTTTTCTTTTTATAAACTGAGAAGATAATTATTAACTAGTTTGGTTAAATTAAAAGAAGAAACTTACATAACGCTTCCATCGCTGTCCCTCCCTGTGGATCACGACCCGTTAGCCCTAGGCTACACGGTAAAATTGAGGACCTAGTATTGTTCTAAATTTCTATATTTCTTCTGCAGGTTTGGCTCGATCAAAATTTTGGCGCCATTGCCGGGGAGGGGACGGTAAGTTTTCTTTCTTTTAATTTACTTTAATTAATTAATCTCTTTTCTCTTTGTTTTAGTGTACAGGGGATAATTATAGAAAACTAAGAGCTGCAGTGGACATATTGCTACTCTTTGCCTTTGTCCAAGAAGGCAGAGCATCAGAGCCCACAACTGTGGTGAACTACTAACTGTAGTCTCTTGCAGGTTACTTTTCAGAGATTAGCTCTCTGCAATTATAGTTCATTTGTTTAACTCACTCTGTACATATTCTAATCAACAGTAATTGTTACTTTGTAAATGCTAAAACACGTTTAGACTCTTGCATCTTAGGGCATCTGTCTATTTCGTCTTTACATTACTGTTGAAGAGTGCTAGAGCAAAGGTATGTGTACATTACATATAGTTTAGGAAACATATTTTGAGTGATTTATATTGATTGAATGTTACCTTTTGTCTTTATACTTGTACACTGCACTAAAAAGACTAAGGGCATATCCTTAAACAAGATAAGGTGGGGAAGTTATTACCTTCCTTAGCTCAAAAAACATCTCCTCACTCACTAACCTAGCCTAACATAAAATTAAGCAGATGTTGGCCCCAGGGATATCTCGGACTCAAATAGGGATTGACCTAAGGGGGAAGTTGTTAGAAGTTGACTCTGCCAAATCGGTGTCCAAGGTTGGGGATTGAGGGTGAAACCCCGAAGGCTGGTGTTTAGCATAATTAGGTCCGTCGCTTTTGAGCGTGAATACCTCCCACCAATCTTGCCCTACCTGGCCAATTAACTTGTGGTCAGCTTCTGCAATATACCATCATGTGGATAATCAACAGTTAGGAGTCGTCTAGGTCTAAGCTCTACCCTAACATAGGCTAGATTTTCTTTATTTCTTGTTTGTTTATTTATTTGTTTTGTTTGTTCTTGTGAAAATGGATTATAATTACAATTAATCTGATTATAACTCAAATCCATATTTCACCCAACCTCTTTCAATTTGGATATTACCAACCCAGCATTACATAACTCTAAACAACCAAGTATACCAGATTGGTCATATCCGAATCAATATATACCCCAATCCCAATACTATGAACAAGAATGGGATACTCATCACACTCTTCACCGAGTCAGTGAGGATAAAACTCTCCCGAGTCTTTCTATCAACAACCTTACCAACAAACAGCTTCATATAATCCATACCAAAACCAACCTATAGAAGAGAAATCTTCTTTAGAAAAGACATTTGAAGCCTTCTTGAGTCTACACGATAAGTACAAATCATAGCGGACTCAATTCTCCCAATCAATTCCCAAATCCAAGATCCTTCCTCTAATTTTCAAGTCCAACCACAACAAGAAGAACCTCTTGACTTAGAAAAGAAAACGGAATTCATGATTCAGTCCTAAAATGATTGTATTCAATCCCAAATGGATCGTCTCCAATCTCACAATAGGCTTGAAGTAAAAGTGAATCATTGGTCAAAACAATTAATGATAGGAATGAGGAAACTTTACCTAACACATTTTTGACCACTCCTGATTCTCCTAGCCATATTGACGAAGAATCATGGTATCTTGGAGATTTTAACCAAGATTCGATTTCATCACATAATTTTGAACTTGACCAATATCAACCCATAGATAAATTTGCAAGTTTTTATTCAATGAGACTGAACTTGAAGATGAATGTGACACCGATTTTCAATGTTGTGATTCAATTTCACTTTTTGAATTTATGCTGATTCTGATATCCTTACCCGATTCGGACCTAATTTCGAAGCCAACACTGATTCCTATCCCTATAGAGCTTAAACATGAACCACTTATTTTGGATAGTCACATTCCATTATTAGAAAATGAATGTGAACTTCAATTCTATGATTTGGACCAAACTCATGAACCAACTCCTACTCTCGAATCTAAACTTGATTTGAATTTTATTCTCGAGTCAGTATCGGTTCCCATTCCCTTATTATGAGCCCAAATCATCCATTCCACAAAATCACATTCCATTGCTGGACCAAGATTTAGATCAATATGACTCTGTGATGATATCCAAAACTGGTTATATAACCAGGAAAATTTTCATGTAGGATCTTGCCTGATCCTATTCATATTGAGGATTATAAAAATATTAATAGGAAAGAGGTTATAAAATGCGGGTTCTATGAAAATCCACAGTATCTAGATTGGGCAGAAACGTTTGGCCCAATAAGACCACCACCGGAACCACCACCTTGAGGTGAAAAATTCCTTCCCTTTCTCCTTTTTATGTATTATTGCATTTCATTCATACATTAAGGATAATACATGAGTTAGTGTGGGGGAGGGTTTACTAACATACTAACTTTACTAATTTTAAAAAAAATTTAATTTAAAAAATTTTTGAAAAGAAAATAATACTTTGATTATTTTTGTAAAAAGTTAAGTTAATTTAAGGAATAAGAGGATCATAATTAGGATTTCTTATACTTAGTCAAAAAAAATTATTTGTGATTTTGAGGCTAGGAAGAAAAATTGAAAAAGTAATTTAGTCTTAATTTTTACCTTGATGAAATATGCATACTTTATACATTTACATACTTAGGGTTCAAAAACAAAGATTCTTTTGCCTTATAAAAAAAAATGAAGAAGAAGGAAAAAAAAAAAGAAAAAAAGGGAAGAAAAAAAATATATTATATATAATAAGATCCTCTGATTAAGCTGAATTTTTGTGCCTATAAAGCATGATTATTCAACTAAAAGTGGTTCAATCTCCAAATAAATCCTTAGTCTTGTGGCCTTGTTTGCTCGAGTCCTAAGTCCTTGGGGGTTTTCTCACCCGGTGCCCTAAAACCGTCTTGTTTGGGAGTTACGACTAAGGCTCGTTACATGGGCGAATTAGAAAGCCTAATAGAGCTAAGGAATATTACCGCCATAAATGTAAAAAAAATAAATATATATATATAATAATAATAAGGCATATAAGAGTTAGAGTGGAAGAATCCCGAGTCAAATTTTTGGGTCACAAGGTGCATATGACTTAGGATAAAATAATAGATAGATGAGAGAAATACAATTTAATCCTACCTTAATTGAAAACAATTTTTAAATAAAGACTAAGTTTAGGAATGACTAAGTTTTGATAATCCTATGACTTATAGATTACTTGAATTTTACGTTAATACTTCAAATATTTTTTTCCATCAAAATGCGTTTTCAAAAAAAAAAATACTAACAATTTATTTTTTTTTCTCATGGATTTTGTGGGTGCAATCCACTGAAAACCTTCACGAAACAAAACTCGTCCTCCAGGGGTAACCTAGAGATTTAACGGCTTGTTGCACGTGCTAAGTGCAACCGTGATTCTACAAAAGTGAGTTAGGTTAAGTTAGCTCTACTTTTTGTTTTGCTCGAGGACGAGCAAAAGATAAGTGTGGGGGTGTGTTTGGACACATATATTGCATACATATTATTACATTCCTACATATATTCTGTAATGAATATTACAAATAACTTGTCTTAATGTCCTAATTCATGCAGAGTATGACAGGGAGAAGATAATCATGAAATTTACCAATTACATTTAAAAGTTCAAAAGAAAGGGGATCGATTCAAATCCAAAGGTTCTAAA